>SNQN01006370.1:24193-39068 GCA_008642245.1 Bassia scoparia | reverse complement strand
TTTTGCCTCATTCATTCTTCTTCCAAGTTTTTAATGCATTTTTTTAATCTTCAATAACTAAACCACCTCAGGTAGTTTTGATTCACCAAACCATCTGCCCTTTTGGAACACCAATTATGAACCTTGAAATGAACCAAAAATGCAAAAATCTAGMTGTAAATGATGCATATTTKACAGGAARCCTAGTCCACATACAGGTGGAGATATTTCAATAAAAACAATATACTTCGTATAAGAGTWAAACAAAACCACCACCTCGTATATTCAATGGGACAGGGTATTAATGCTCGCTACTACTCTAATTACACAWCTATTCTAATCAAAACATCTTCAGATGAACTAAATAAACATCAAACAATGAAATTATACTTTGATTCATTGTGCAAGGATAGGAGAATAGACTATTTTCACTTACAAGGCGGATTTGAGGGTTTGTACTCACATAGGATTAACATTAGCAACTACRTTGCTGGGTAAAGGTAACCCCTGTTGCATTCTATCAAGGGAGACTATTAGATCTTGATCAGTCCAACAAGTCCCAATATCGAATGACGTCAAGGGTCCTGGTAAACACATTCTTTTCTTACAAAAAAAAAGAACCTTGTGACGCCTTAAAACGATTGCCCTAATCAGGCAAGAAGATCCTGGAATATCCAAATGACAATCAATAAGTAGCAATCATCAAAGATTATTGGCAAAACTCGTACCAAATACTAATTATTAAAAGCATTTAATTAACACAAGATTCCGCAAACAGCACGGTCAAGACTACAAATTACACCCACATAATCATTGATTACGATCTTAGCAACCAAAATCAGTATTTACAAATAAAACAATTGCACAAATCGCAAGAACAGTTGTAACGAAATAATCAATCAAAACAAACTTAGAACATTTCAACATATACTTCATTTAACTAAAATTGATCCAATTCAAGATCATTCTGAAGAAAATTTTGAGTCAAAACAAAATCCAATTACTAATCAATCATTATCATCAAAACCCACATTGAAAAAAAATTGATAACATAAACCCTAATCAAAGAATTCCATAAAAATTAAAAAACAATCAAATCAAAGCAGGTGAAAATTGAAAAAACAACAAAATTCGAACTAAAACTAAATAAAAAGAAAATTCAAACTATGAGATGAAAAATGACTAAATCGATTAAACCCCCCAAAAATTGACTAAATCGATTAAAGCTAAAAAACCCAAAAATTGATTACAAACCTAGAAAATCAAAGAAACCCAAAAAAACAAAAAAAAAAATAATAAAATTGAAATCAACAACTAAAAAACCGAAATCAAAATGAAATAAAAAATTAAAAAACGAAATCAAAAACCCTAGATCTATCTAACAGAAAACAGAAGTGAATTATTTTTTTAAAAAAGTCAAAAATGAAAAAAACAAAGATTTGAAAACATTGACACAAAAAAACAAAGGTCTCATCTCGTCATTCGCGAAATCAAAAAAAAAAAAACAAAACAAGAAAACTAAGAAAATAAAAAAAAAAAGGAAAACGGAAATTCCAAACATGAATGGACCGAATGAATGATTTGTCAGTTCAGCGAGTTCGAGGCGGTAGGTGAGCGGAGCATATGAGGAGAGGACGAAGGGTTGATCGGCCTTTGCGACGCGTTGCTCAGGGCGGCGAGTTGGGGCGGAGCAAAGGGGAGATCAAGAGAAGAGATTTGGGAAGATTGAGAGATGAGAGATGAAAGAGTAAATTAAAGAGTAATGGTTGAGAGGAGAGAGAGAACAAGAATTAAAGAGAGAGATGAGAGACGGGGAAATAAGGTCGGTTAAGAGAGGGTGAGGAATGAAGGGTTAGAGTGAGGAAAAAGAAAGTGTAGGGGTAGAGATAAGAGGGGGTATGAGGAATGAGGGGTTAGAGCGTAAGGATAAGGATCAGGATAATGCGGCTTTGCTAATTTTTTTAAAAAAATACCTTTATCGATCGAAATTTTTGTCGGTAAATACCGACCAAATTAATTTTGTTCGATAATACACCGATAATCGGTCGATGATGATATTTTAAGCGGGTTCTGATTTCGCACTCAAAAAACCCCTCACTGACCGAAAAAACGGCCGATATTGCCGACCAATTAAGTGTCGCGGTATTGGTCGGTAACACTAACCGATTGATTTTCGATCGATAAAATCTGTCGGCCGTAGGCAATTTCTAGTTGTGTCCACAACGGTTAGGATTGTTATAGGCTAATTCATCCACAACGATCAGGATTGTTGTGGGCTAAGGTCATCCACAACGGTCAGGATTGTTGTGGGCTAAGATTGAACATCCACAATGGTCAGGATTATTGTGGGCTAGAATTGAACATCCACAATGGTCAGGATTATTGTGGGCTAGAATCGAAAGAGTATTATCCACAACGGTCAAGGTTGTTGTGGGCTAAAGGTTGAACATCCCCAATGGTCAGGATTATTGTGGCTAAAGTTGAATGACCACAATGAACAGAGTCGTTGCGGCTAAGATTGGACATCCACAACGATCAGAATTGTTGTGGACTAGGATTGAAGTCTTTTTCGATTTGTGTTGTGAGTAGAGCCGTGAAGTTGGAATTGTTATTTTACGAAGATCGATTTTATCGCAAGAGAAACGTAGACGTACAACTATCATGGTTGTTGTAGAATTGCAATGATTATTTTTGTTGCAATGGGATCGAAGACCTAGAACGATCAGGGGTGTTGTAGTAAGCTATTGAGTTGAATAATGATGACTCAATGCTTTTGAAGTTAGGCTTGACTTTGAATTTTGAGTTTGAAATTGACCTTGAACTTTGACTTTGACTCTGGATTTGATTTTGACTTGAGGGAGACTAATATCGAGGTTTGTCAGTGGAGTTTTCGATGCCTAGACATGAGTGTGATCTTGAAATTGATGTTGATCTTGAGGTTGGAACTAGATAAGCTAGCCTCAGGAGAGGCTTAACTGGAGTTGGAAATGTTGAGGTGTGTTGAACTTGATTTTGAAGAGACCATGAACTTGGCCCACTTGAGGTAGCTTGCATAATGAATAGATATGGGCACTGATCATTGACATTTGGAATGATATGGGACTAAGCCCAATGTTGATTGAGTCGAAAGGGTCTAATGGGTCAATTGAAGAATGGGCTAGAGTTCGAAAAAGGTTGAAATTTGTGATTAAGGGTTGACACAAATGTGAGGCCGACACGGTTGGTCTTGAGATGCTGGATCGAAATTGAGTCTATGTCAGGATCTAGACTAGAAGGGGTATTTTTCGAATTTTAGAGAAACGAACCACTCATTGAGATGAACTTCGATTTATTTTTATTAATTTGGTCAGACCTCGAGGTGAGACTACCTACATATGTATCCTTGCGGAATCAGACCGATCGTAGTTTGTGAGGTCCTGTGTGGTATGTGATGGACAATGCTCATTTGGAGAGGACTTTTGAGGTTGTAATGTAGGCTTAGGTTTGAGGGTGTGAGGCTTGAATTGCACTTTGATTTTACATTGGACTTTGACAAGGTTTTGACTTTTGAACTTTGAATTGGAGTTTTCTTGATTTTGAAGCTTTTGAGGCTTTGAATTGAACTTTGCTTTGAAATTCACTTTGAACTTTGCTTGTCATTGTTTTGTATTTGAATGACCATTCCCACTACTAAACATAACAATTTCTATCCAATTCAAATGAACAAATAAAAGCTGCAAAAATTGATGATCAATTATAACGGAAATAATTGAAGATGTAAATTCAGGTTCATTAAATATAAAATACAAGTTTTGCTTATCAAACAAAATTGAAACGTATTAAAACAAGATGAACATTAAAACTCAAACCCTAAAAAAGAATGGTGTAATTAATCTAAGCTAAACCTAAATCTATTTTGAATAAATCGAAAATCTAATATTAAATAACAAATTCGAACTTAATAAACTGAGAAATGAAGAGACTTATAGTTGAATTGACAAATTTCATCAGCAAATTGCACTTTGGAGAGGAAGAGAATGATGAGATTGTGAAACAAGAAATGATGACAGAGAAGAGAAAGAAAATGAAAGACAACGTAATGAAAAAAAGAAAAAAAAATAGAAATGAAGTATGGGCTTTGTTTTGGAATTTTTTTGGTGCTAAGAGAGCCACAAGGGGGGATGAGAATCGATCCAAGGATCTTCTAGAACTGGGAGGGAAGATTTAACCACTTGAGCTATCCCTCACTCTCGGAATTTGAAATGACTAGACTTTAATTGGTATTTCAAATCCACAAATCGGGCTTTATTTTAAAATGTTATGGAATTGGACCAAATCCAAATTCAAATTATTGGATTAGCCAAACAAGATATTTGGTCCAATTTTAGCATTTGACATGAATACCATGTATCCAAACAGGCCATCAAATTTAATTTACAAAATTATACTTCCTCCGTATCGTTTTAATTGCAACAAAATTGGAAATACCTTCCTTTCTACTTGCCATACTAAAAAGTGGTATATGCATTAAATATTTCACTTAAATTAAAATATGGTACGGAGTATCTGCATTAAATATTTCACTTAAATTAAAATAAATAAGTAACATTAATCAGTCAACCAAAAAAAGAGGAAAATTCTGATTAAATTAACAAGGTATAACTAAATACCWAAAAGTTAATTCAAAATTTATCATGACAAACAATTACTGAAAAAATTTCTAACTGAATTCGATAGATAATAAAGTGAAAATTGTCATAGTTTTCGAACTCATAAAAGAAATATAATATTAAATATAAACTATAAAATCGAGGTTACTCTTAAGTTTTGGTACAGTTCAACAAATAGTGATTAGCATACTAAGTTTATATGTTGATAAGTGTACAACTACTGGTAGCCTATCAATAATCTAATATTTCTCATATTATTATTATTATTATTATTATTATTATTAATATTATTATTATTATTATTATTATTATTATTATTATTATTATTATTATTATTATTATTCCTGATTAATAATAATCTTAACATGTCAAACAGGCACGCATCACGTGCATATTAAACTAATTTGTTGCATGCAAAGGAGGATTTTTTGTGAAAAATAAAAAATAACTTTGTTGCAAGCTTTTGAAAACGGAGGAAATAGTAATTTATATTAGTTAACCCATGACATTGCGCGAGAAAAGTACTAATTTATATTTGGAAGTAGTACTTTATACTAGTTTATACCGAAATTTGTGAATTTATTAGAGTAAACCAAATCCCAATTCACTTACCCAATGATCCAACTACTTATAATTGCACTAATATAACATTCATCGCTGAAAATTTTGTCATATGTTCTTTTTAGTTATTTCAAGTTTACATATATTTTTTATATCCCGTTATCTTTTTATTGAAATGCTATATTCATGTACGGAGTATATATTTGGAAAAAATGTTACCAAAAAATACATACAAATACTTTTGAAATCAAACTATTTGAGTTTTCTAYAATCAATTTTGGGCGTAATTCAATATTGTTGTACAAAGCTTCTAAATATTATAAGTAGGCCCCGACCCCATTTCGATAATTAGYACAACCCCCTATGATATTAGAAAATTGTAGCCTCGACCATGTATTCTTATTATTGCAAATAGGTCAAGTGCGATGCAATATAATGAATTGCATATGAGAAAATNAATATTTATGCATATTCATCGAATAAAATTGATTAGAAATCAATTTGGAGGTTTAGGGTTTATACCTTAAGATTTGGGCACAAAGGAACAAAGGGAAGAGGAGAGAGAAGGACCGCTGGTCAAGGGTTATCGCGCCGCCGCAGGTGGAAGTGGTGGTGGCCGAATGGTGTTGCTCGGCGAAGGAGAGAGAGGGAGAAGGAGAAAGAGAAAGAGGGACAAAAGGAGAGGGAGAAGGGCCGTCTCACGCTGGAGGGAGACGCCGGAGGGACGTCGAGGGTTGGGGGTTTCGTCGAGTGAGGTTAGAGGGAGGAGTGAGAGTGTCGTGTTTGGGGTTTTGTTTTTTGGGGTATTTGGTCGAATGAGGATATAGAGGGAGGAGGGAGAGTGTCTTGTTTTTTGAGTTTAACATTTTGAGATTCTTGTTTTTATTTTTTTTTAAAAACAATTAGCGACCGATTTTGAATTCGATCGCTAATTTTTTTACATAGGCTAGGGTAATAAAGCTCAGCCATCCAAAGGTTTAGTCCCTTAGCTACCGATTTATCGCTCGCTAATTTTTGCGACCGAAAGTCGGTCGCTAACGGTCGCAATAGCGACCGACTAAAAATCGATCGCTAAAAGCGGTTGCCCAAAAACAAATTTCTAGTAGTGTAGGTTTTACCCCATCTGGCAAATCTACCAAAGTCCATACTTGGTTTTCAAACATGGATTCCATTCCAGATTTCATGGCTCCAAGCCATTTTTCGGAGTTTGGACTCGTCAAAGCTTGCGTATAACTAGTAGGCTCTTCACTTTCCATAATCATAATTTCAGAWTTTTCAGTCAACAAGACTTCAACAAACCTCTTTGGTGGTCTTGTCGGTCTACTAGATCTGCGTACGGGCTGAGCAACAGGAGAAATATCCTTGTGATTTCGTCACTGATGTGGTTTTATCCACATCCATTTGTTTCTCTTCTCGAATTTCTTCGAGAACAATACTACTCCCATTTGTCTTTTTGGAAATGAAATCTTTTCCAGAAAGACACCATCTCGAGCAACAAACACCATTTAATTGAGGTGTTCCTGGTGGAGTTAGTTGTGAAACTATTCCACAGCTTTTGAGATGATCGTCAAACTCTAGGCTCAAATATTCCCCACCACGATATGATCGTAGTGCTTTTATTGTCTTGCCTAATTGATTCTGTACTTCATTTTGAAATTTTTTGAAATTTCAAACGATTCAGACTTATACTTCATTAAATAAATATATCTATATCTACTTAAATCATCAGTAAAAGTTATAAAGTAACTAAACCCTTCCCTTCCATAGTGCTCTCTGGTCCACAAACATCTATATGTATGTTGGCTCACTTCATTTTTCGCTTACTTCAAATAAGCACTTGTCCACATGAAAGATCAAGTCCCTTTCATTTAATTTATTATTGTCTTAACTTGTTATGGTAGTTGAGTGAGAGCTTAGATTGTCACGCGTGTATGTACGTGTGCGAGTGAAATTTTACTTTATTCACCTTATTTATTTTTCTTGAAAATACTTAAATATAAATTGAATAAATTAAAGTTTAGATAGCCGAGGAAGAAAAGCAAACCACTAAGCTCACAAACAACAATCAACATAAGCCTTGAAATAGATGAAATGAGATACTTGAGGTTGCAACCACATTATTTGTGGGACCAAGGTTGTTACATCACCCATACATAAGCCTAATGAAATCACAAACATGACCTAAGCATGAATTAGCTGACAACAAGGCTCTAAAAAGTGGCAACCAACTAGAGGCTGACACGTCCATGATATCCTTAGGCGTGGTAAGCTAGCTCATGTGGCCATGTCACCTCAATTTTTGCTGATTTTCTTCTTCTTCCCTTGCCTAGAAATACCCTCTTCACCCCTTCATTTCCACAACAACTTGAAGTGAATTAGAGCCAACTTAGAGAGATAAGAGATTAATTCATATAGAAATCTAGAGGAAGAAAGTTCTCTAAGAAGGATCATCACCCTCTTTGGGAATGCTCGAGTGAAATTCTTTCCATCTTCAACCTCATTCAACCTTTTCCATTGTTTTTGATTGAAAAAGCCACTCACAAACACCAAAAAAGTTTTTACTAGCTTCGTAGGATGAAAATAATCTTTTTCTCAAGAAATACACTTCAAAGATCCTTTTAAGAACACCTTAAATACCTTCGAAGATATTGAACATCTTCATCCAAAAAAAACTTTTCGATCCAAGTTCAATTTAAAAAAAACAATTTAAAACAAGTCCAAAATCTCTTTCGAATCAAAACACACAAACTTCCGAGACAACTTAAAGATTCTTCAAGGACACTTTGAATATCTTCGAAGTTCCTGGATATCTTCAATCATAAAACCTTTTCAATCCAATTCCAAAAAAACAACACAAAATTGTTTTCCTAGCTTTCCAAAGATCAAAACACACAAATCTTCAAGACACTTCGAATATTCGAACTTCTTGAATTCCTTAATCCAAAACACTTTTTGAATCCAACCTCTACACCAAAAACAATCACCAAACATGTTTCCAATAGCTCATTCGGATCAAAGTACACAAGAACTCCAAAATCATTCAAAGTTTACTCAAGAACACTTCGAATACCTATCAACGTTCTTAGCTTATTCATCAAAACTTCTTTTCTTTTGATCCAATCTTTCCAGGTTATCCAAGTTTCCTACTCCAAAACACATCAAATACTTCATTTCAATCAAATTCACACTTGGAAAACTTTCGCAAACAAGTTTTCAAGTAATAGCAAACCAAAACTCGAAAGCAAACAACAAAAAGCGTTCCATAGGATTCTAAAGCACTGACACACCTCTTCTACACACTCATAGTAAACTGAGCCTAAAACTAAAACCTACCCTCCTTGGGTAATGGCAATCAATATAGCTTTTAAATAAATTTCATTTCTTGGAATTCCAATTCACTGAATATGAAAGGCTTTTCATAATTCAAAGTATTGAAAATATAAAAAAATGAATCAAACATTCTTTATTATTCAATCTTGCACAATTACACACTACTATAAAAAAAACTCAGACACCTGTCGAAAACCCCCAAAGAGACTTCCAAAGAAACGGTTTATACTTGGGAGTCTCTTTGGGTAAGAGACCATTTTTTCTGAGATCTCTTCCATTTATCTAAGATATGCTAAGAGATTGGTTCTGATAGATGAGGAGGTCTCTTAGTAGTAGAAAAGACCGATTGTGCCTAAAAACCGATCTCTTAGGTATTTTTAATATTTATTTATAATCAAAGAGACCCATCTTTCATTTGAAACCGGTCTCTTATGGTTTTTGTCATTTTTTTAATGATTTCCGACTTTTTTTTACCTGTATAATTAATGTTGTTTTACTGTTCCCAAATTTTGAGTAGCTTTCGCATTTCACCAATACAAATTTTCTCATATGCAATTCATTATATTGCATCGCACTTGACCTATTTGCAATAATAAGAATACATGGTCGAGGCTACAATTTTCTAATATCATAGGGGTTTACTAATTATCGAATGGGGTCGGGCCTACTTATAATATTTTAAAGCTTTGTACAACAATATTGAATTACGCCCAAAATTGATTATAGAAAACTCAAATAGTTTGATTTCAAAAGTATTTGTATGATTTTTGGTAACATTTTTTCCAAATATATACTCCGTACATAATATAGCATTTCAATAAAAAAGAAACGGAGATATAAAAATATATGTAAACTTGAAATAACTAAAAAAACATATGACAAATTTTCAGCGATGAATGTTATATTAGTGCAATTATAAGTAGTTGGATCATTGGTAAGTGAATTGGGATTTGTTTACTCTAATAAATTCACAAATTCGGTATAAACTAGTATAAAGTACTACTTCCAATATAAATTAGTACTTTCTCGCGCAATGTCATGGGTTAACTAATATAAAATACTATTTCCTCCGTTTTCAAAAGCTTGCAACAAAGTTATTTTTTATTTTCACAAAAAATCCCCCTTTGCATGCAACAATAGTTTAATATGCAGTGATGCGTGCCTCGTTTGACAGTTAAGATTTTATTTAAGAATAATAATAATATAATAATAATATTAATAATATAATTAATAATAATTAATAATCATATAATAATATAATATATAATAATTATGTATATGAGAATATTAATTATTGAAGGCTACCAGTTTGTACACTTATCAACATATAAACTTAGTATGCTAATCCACTATTTGTTGAACTTGTACCAAAACTTAGAGTAACCTCGATTTTATAGTTTATATTAATATTATATTTCTTTTTATGAGTTCGAAACTATGGACATTTCACTTTATTATCTATCGAATTCAGTTAGAAATTTTTTTCAGTAATTGTTTGTCATGATAAATTTGAATTAACTTTTTGTATTTAGTTATACCTTGTTAATTTATCAGAATTTTCCTCTTTTTTGGTTGACTGATTAATGTTACTTATTATTTTTAATTTAAGTGAAATTTAATGCAATACTCCGTACATATTTTAATTTAAGTGAAATATTTAATGCATATACCACTTTTTTAGTATGGCAAGTAGAAAGGAAGGTATTTCCAATTTTGTTGCATTAAAGATACGGAAAAGTATAATTTTGTAATTAATTTGATGGCCTGTTTGGATACACTGCTATTCATGTCAAATGCTAAAATTGACCAAATATCTTGTTTGGCTAATCCAATATTTGAATTTGGTATTTGGTCCAATTCCATAACATTTTAAATAAAGCCCCGAATTTGTGATTTGAATACCCAATTAAAGTTAGTCATTTCAAATCCGAGAGTGAGGGATAGCTCAAGTGGTTAAATCTTCCCTCCAGTTCAGAAGATGCCTTGATCATTCTTATCCCCTTGTGGCTCTCTTAGCACCAAAAAATTCCAAAACAAAGCCCATACTTCATTCTATTTTTTTCTTTTTTCTTAGTTGTCTTTCATTTTTTTTCTTTCTTATCATTTCTTGTTTCAACCTTTTTTTTTTTTTTTTTTTCTTTCACAATCTCTTTTTTTCCTCTCCAAAGTTGCCAATTTGCTTGATGAAATTTGTTCAATTCAACTATAATCTCTTCATTTCTCAGTGTTATTAAGTTCGAATTTGTTATTTAATATTAGATTTCTTGCATTTATTCCAAATTAGATTTTAGGTTTAGCTTAGATTAATTACACCATTCTTTTTAGGTTTAGTTTTAATTTCATCTTGTTTTAATACGTTTCAATTGTTTGATGAAGCAAAAACTTGCTATTTTATTATTTAATGAACCTGAATTTACATCTTCAATTATTTTCCGTTATTAATTGATCAATCAATTTTGCAGCTTTTATTTGTTCATTTGAATTGGATAGAAATTTATGTTTAGTAGTGGGAATGGTCATTCAAATACAAAAACAATGACAAGCAAAGTTCAAAGTGATTTCAAAGCAAAGTTCAATTCAAAGCCTCAAAAGCTTCAAAATCAGAGAAAACTCCAATTCAAAGTTCAAAGTCCAAACCTTGTCAAAGTCCAATGTAAATCAAAGTGAATGCATCAAGCCTCACCACCCTCAAACCTAGCCTACATTACAACCTCAAAAGTCCTCTCCAATGAGCATTGTCCATCACATACACACAGACCTCACAACTACGAATCGGTCTGATTCCGGCAAGGATACATATGTAGGTAGTCTCACCTCGAGTCTGACCAAATTAATAAAATAAATCGAAGTTCATCTCAATGAGTGGTTCGTTTTCTCTAAAATTCGAAAATACCCCTTCAGTCTAGATCCTGACATAGACTCAATTTCGAATCCAGCATCTCAAGACCAACCGTGTCGGGCTCTCACATTTGTGTCAACCCTTAATCACAAATTTCAACCTTTTATCGAACTCTAGCCCATTCTTCAATTGACCCATTAGACCCTTTCGACTCAATCAACATGGGGCTTAGTGCCATATCATTCCAAATGTCAATGATCAGTGCCCATACTATTCATTATGCAAGCGTACCTCAAGTGGGCCAAGTTCATGGTCTCTTCAAAATCAAGTTCAAACACCTCACATTTCCAACTCCAGTTAAGCCTCTCCTGAGGGCTAGCTTATCTATTCCCACTCAAGATCAACATTCAATTTCAGATCACACTCATGTCTAGGCATCAAACTCCACTGACAAACCTCGATATTGTTTCCCTCAAGTCAAAATAAACCAGAGTCAAAGTCAAAGTTCAAGGTCATTTCAAACTCAAAATTCAAGTCAAGCCTAACTTCAAAAGCATTGGTCATCATTATTCAACTCTAATAGCTTACTACAACACCCCTGATCGTTCTAGGTCTTCGATCCCATCTGCAACAAAAATTAATCATTGCAATCTACAACAACCATGATAGTTGTACGTCTACGTTCTCTTGCGATAAATCGATCTTCGTTAAAATAACAATTCCAAACTTCACGGCTCTTACTCACAACAAATCGAAAAAGACTTCAATCCTAGTCCACAACATTCTGATCGTTGTGGATGTCCAATCTTAGCCCGCAACGACTCTGTTCTTGTGGTCATTCAACTTTAGCCACAATAATCCTGACCATTGGGATGTTCAACCTTTAGCCCACAAACAACCTTGACCGTTTGATAATACATCTTCGATTCTAGCCCACATAATCCTTGACCATTGTGGATGTTCAATTCTAGCCCACAATAATTCCTACCATTGTGGATGTTCAATCTTAGCCCACAAACAATCCTGACCGTTTGGATGACCTTAGCCCACAACAATCCTGATCGTTGTGGAGAATTTAGCCATATAACAATCCTAACCGTTGTGGACACAACTAGAAATTTGTCCTACGCCGACAGATTTTATCGATCGAAAATCAATCGGTTATGTTACCGACCAATACCGCGACACTTAATTGCGGCAATATCGGCCGTTTTTTTCGGTCCAGTGAGGGTTTTTTGAGTGCAATCAGAACCCCGCTAAAATATCATCATCGACCGATTTAATCGGTCGGTATTATCGAACAAAATTAATTTGGTCGGTATACCGACAAAAATTATCGTCAAGATAAAAGGTATTATTTTTAAAAAATTAGCAAAGCCGCATTATTCCGATCCTTATCTTTACGCTCTAACCCCTCATCTCATTACCCCCTACTTATCTCTACCCCTACACTTTCTTTTCCTCACTCTAAACCTTCATCCTCACCCTCTCTTAACCACCATTATTTCCCCGTCTCTCATCTCTCTCTTTTTCTTGTTTCTCTCTCCTCTCAACCAATACTCTTTAATTTACTCTTTCATCTCTCATCTCTCAATCTTCCCAAATCTCTTCTCTTGATCTCCCCTTTGCTCCCCCCAACTCGGCCGGCCCTGAGCAACGCGTCCGCAAAGGCGCCGATCAACCCTTCGTCCTTCTCCTCATATGCTCCGCTTCAACCTACCGCTCGAACTCGCTAACTACAAATCATCATCGTACCATTCATGTTTGGAATTTTCCGTTTTCTTTTTTATTTCTTATTTCTGTTTTGTTTTTTTTTGATTTCGCGCATGACGAGATGAGACCTTTGTTTTTTTGTGTTCAATGTTTTCAATCTTTGTTTTTTCATTTTTGACTTTTTTAAAAAAATAATTCCTTCTGTTTCTGTTAGATAGATCTGGTTTTGATTCGTTTTTTAATTTTTTATTTCATTTTGATTTCGGTTTTTTGTTGTTGATTTCAATTTTATATTTTGTTTTTGGGTTCTTTGATTTTCTAGGTTTTGTAATCAATTTTGGGTTTTGCTTTAATCGATTTAGTCAATTTTTGGGGGTTTAATCGATTTAGTCATTTTTCTCTCATAGTTTGAATTTTCTTTTTATTTTAGTTTTAGTTCGAATTTTGTGTTTTTCAATTTTCACCTGCTTTGATTTGATTGTTTTTTATATTTTTATGGAATTCTGTTATTAGGGTTTATGTTATCAATTTTTTCAAGTGGGTTTTGATGATAATGACTTGATTACGTAATTGGATTTTTTTTGACTCAAAATTTTCTTCAGAATATCTGAATTGGATCAATTTTAGTTAAATGAAGTATATGTTGAAATGTTCTAAGTTGTGTTTGATATTTATTCGTTACAACGTTTCTTGCATTTGTGCAATTGTTTTATTTGTAAATACTGATTTTGGTTGCTAGATCGTAATCAATGATTATGTGGCGTGTAATTGTTAGTCTTGACCGTGCTGTTTGCGGAATCTTTGTTAATAAATGCTTTATAATTGTATTTGGTACGAGTTTTGCCAATAATCTTGATGATTGCTACTTATTGATTGTCATTTGGATATTCCAGGATCTTCTTGCCTGATCTAGGGCAATCGTTTTAAGCGTCACAAGGTTCTTTTTTTTGTAAAAAAAGAATTGTGTTACCAGACCCTTGACGTCATTCGATATTGGACTTGTTGGACTGATCAAGACTAATAGTCTCCCTTGATAGAATTGCAACAGGGTTACCTTACCCTACATGATACATATCTTGTTAATCCTATGTGAGACAACCTCAAATCCGCCTTGTAAGTGAAAAGTAGTCTATCTCCTATCCTTGACAATGAATCAAAGTATTAATTTCATTGTTTGATGTTTATTTAGTTCATCTGAAGATTGTTGATTAGAATAGTTGTGTAATTAGAGTAGTAGCGAGCATTAATACCCGTGTCCCATTGAATATACGAGTGGTGTTTTGTTAACCTTTATAAAGTATATTGTTTTTATTGAAATATCTCCACCTGTATGTGGACTAAGGTCCTGTCAAAGATGCATCATTTTACATCTAGATTTTTGCATTTGTTCATTTCAAGTTCATAATTGGTGTTCAAAAGGCAGATGGTGGTGAATCAAAACTACCTGAGGTGGTTTAGTTATTGAAGATTAAAAAAATGCATTAAAAACTTGGAAGAGAGATGAATGAGGCAAAAAGAGGCATTTGGGAGATTTTTGTGGAGACCATTGTGCCCCTCTTTCTTATGCGATGATTTCTCCGAACTCCTCCATAAAACGACCTTCAATTGTTGCGACTTGTGAGCTGATATCTATCTGCTTTCTTATGTCTTAATACTATTACTACGTACGTATGATTCACATCGAAAACCCTAAACCCTAATTAATTAATCATCATTCATTATTATTATTATTATTATTATTATTATTATTATTATTATTATTATTATTATTATTATTATTCATTATTTATTATATTATTATATC
>SNQN01006370.1:0-13517 GCA_008642245.1 Bassia scoparia | reverse complement strand
GCTCTATCAGCCGCACTACTGTGATTTATATCAACAGTGAAATATTCCGAATTACAAACCAAAATTATTTAGGTACACCTACCAAGTTGTCCAACTACTGCATATCTGACTAAACAAAAATTTGTATGTTAAAATCTCATATAACATCTGAATATATGAAGGACTAAAATTGTGATCTTTCAAGCTAAAAACATGCCAATAAACACATCCGCAAAATATGGAAAGAGCAAGCATAATGGAGAAACCCACCATCTGAACCAGACCTACAACTGCACTGTGCGTTCGAAAACATCCTTATATAAATCAGGAGAAATGCAGCGGTCACATTATGGCGGCAAAAAGTGTGCTAAGTATCTTTCCCTTTAGTCTAATGTATCTCTCAACAATAAATTAATAATAGTTCACTATGCCATTCAAGAAACTAATATATATAATCCAAAGTGTAACGAGATGCTGCATGTGCACTTATCTAGTTGAATAGTAGCTTCCAATAAACATTGGCCTGGCTATAATCTGAGTACTCTAAACATCACTTACTCATAACCTTCCGTAAATGCCTCAAAAATGTGTTGGGGTTTAGTTGTCATTATCGGACTTAACTAATGTAATCCCAACACACCTAATCATTGAGTGTAAGAGATGCAGACTATGGTATTTCCTGATATTCTAACGAGAAGACAAGGCCATTCATAAGGTGTCACAGTGTAATGTAAGACAATACGGGAGACCATGCCATCTTCATAGGTGAACCTGATTAAGCTCAAAAGAAATGCTCATGTCAATTGTATACTGTCACAGATTGAAAATAAGCGAGAGAAACTGTTAACACGTATAATACAAAATCTAGCTTTCATAATCCACAAAAATGAGTCCAATATCAACATTAATCATGATGCCAACAGCTAATGTAACGAATCAGGTTGTCCATCTATGAATGAATAAAATCATAAGATAAGGAAAAGCTAATGGCAAGGACTACACTGGTATACAAAACAAAAATATGACCAACTCTCGGGTAGAAAGGACAAAGCCAAACTACTATCGCAATCTCTAAGTATAATTATTATCGTGAAAGGAAAATATGGGTTTCCTAAAACTAAACCCTTGAGCCTTGAGTGTGTTTTTCATATTGTGAAGCTGTAGTGAGCAAGAAACCGTCATTACTGGTATTGTTTGGAACAGTTTGAACTTGCTCAAGATAGACTACTATTGGTTAGAGATAATAAAAAGGTGCCATTATTGTGCCTTCTCACTCGCAGCCTGCGAAAGAGATCTGGAAAGAGTTGTCGGACCTTATGATGAACAGCCAATAGAAAACACCGAGTTTATCTATCGTGAGAAGGTATGGCTTAGGGTTACTGAGTTATAAAGACAACTTTTCTAAGGCGTGAATATGGAATTGAATCTTAACTGTAATATAATCATTACTGATTAGTAATTTATGAGCGACAATGGTAGTTGAAAGCGAGTGAACCCTCTGATAGCAATTCTACTCTCAATCTAATCTGTCACACAAGTACAAAACTATAGTGGTGGATAGTATATTTGCTTTACTAAAATATCAACCCTATGCTCAATTATAATGCGAGGCGCATAGAGCTCTATTGAAACAAAGGTAGATCTACTGGTCTGTTATAAGAGTTTACGGAGCACAATACATGTCTCTCTCATAAGACTAATATTTTGAAGTCAGTAATTCCAGGACCAGTAGCAATCACTGTCTCTTTAAGTGCCTTTTAGTCCAAGATGAGAGAGTAGAACCATTAGCTTCATTGATAGGTTAGTCATAAAGAGCTTCCGTCACATTGTGATGTTGTTATTTCCCGTGACATGTACTGACTCTCTAAATATTGTTTAACTTATAAACTGGACGAGAGCATCAGCGACATTTCTTGGCCTCTGGTGACCAGACATTTACATATCTACATTTAATACTGCCAGAGGATCAAATTACCTTGTCATGGAGCTGAGTGCCTTGAATTCATTGGTCAGCATGTTGTCAAGTTCATTCTTTGTACAGACCACAAAAATGGTTGTGTCCAGCAACACACTCAGACGTAAGTCCGATATCTTGTTGCACAAATATTCGGGATTTGATGTGGTCCCATACGCCGTATGCCTAAGCGTCGTACCTACTAACAGGTGCATTCGTACTTCCGAGTATTCAATACTTTGTTGGTGGACTTTAGTTGCCTTGCATTATCTTATACATTGATCTTATATAATTGGATCTACATATTTTTTAGATATCATAAATATGAGACTTTGTGAAGTAGAATCTATTGAAAGAAATATTCAGGCTAAAACAAGCATCGAAAAAAACAAGATTCAATCTCATCAAAGGTAGTACTCTATCTCAGTGTTGTAACTGGATCATATTTCATATCTTCGAACATATCTAGATATAATTAGTTAAATCAATTTTGTTAAATACTAATGGAATGATACTTCTATGAAGCAAATGGTTGAGTGAGTAACTTCACTACGACTTTAAGTTAATTTAAATCAATTATCCTTCGCAGAAACCACGATACAGAATATCAATAGGATAAATCTGTGGACTTCTGTGCAAAAGTTCCTCCATCGTCTGTTTCTTTCCCTTTCCCTCCGGTTTACAATTAACCTCTTGATTTTGGTCTAGCGAGAGAGATGTTTTGCAAAACAGCTGAAACCTCCATTTTGTTGCTGCTGCCATTGATAAAGCTCTCAGGGAGAATCAGAAACACAATCTAAAGTGAAGACGTATCACTGACCACTCTAGGATGATCATTGTAAACCTAACTAATTAACAAAAAAATGATAACTATAACAACATAGTTTCCACTTAAGTTCATGAGAAATATTGCTTAAACCATGGTTAAAAAGAAAGATGGAATTACAAGGAACCGAAGGATGTGAGAATGTGAGAAATTTCGATACTACTTGCATGAGAAGTTTGATCCCTTAATGAAATTTAAATTCTGTTGTACGACATTAGTCTCTGGTGTATTACATATTAAACGCACTCAAACCGTCATATCAAAGTCAGACTCAAATAGTCACTGTTCATTGTACTGTGGGTCTGTCTACATCAAAAGAATAGATTGTCAAATAAAATGAGAATAGATCATTCAAAACCTAAGGGGCAAATAGATAACCTATTGACCATTATCGACACACTGCATGAGTTATTTTTACGCACTTATGGGCCACTATCACCAAATCTATCATAGTTGGCAGGAACTCTTACTGACTATATTCGACTTATGATCTCTATAGTGTTTATTGGCTAACAATCCAATTTATGGCTCAGGCAAACATAAACAACAATTTGATTTATGACGAGTGTCTTGTCACACTTTTAGCTACACCTTCAATGTGGACAAATATGATCGTTATGACACCGCAAAATTCTAATGATCCTAAGACAAAATAGCTCCTACAGTCTACCAACATCAACTCGACACTGCTCTTCTCAGTTTATTTAGCAACGAAAAAACTCACCAGTCAAAGCCATTCACATGCGTGCTTATGCCACGAGCTAATGTTATCTCTCTAACCTGTTTGTAACCCGTGAGACTAATGAATACTACAAACTCAACTGGGTCTTAGGAATCGACTCAACAAAATTTATTGTTGGTCTGGACATTATTGTGTTCGAAAACTCATTATTAAACTAGACCTTATGTGTCCATTTGTATCTATATGAGTTTGACATGATTAAGTAGAGAATCCCCAAAGATATAGCAGAAATCCAAATTTCGAAACAATATTGATCCATATTTAGTTTACTTAAGATCTGAAGAAAAAATAGCTCCCACAGATGTTTGTGAATAGAATTAAAACAACCATCAACAATTAACTAATCATAAGTGTGTACAATTCATATCAGTATATCCATGTTCAGTTCGTTTGAGAAAAGTCGTATACTTATCACAACCCCCTTTACCATACCTTTGGATTCCAGAAAGCAACCTCTGTAAATCTGCGTATTTGTCTCCATAAGAGGTTGACCACTCATTCAATACCAATCACATAGGCGTGGAAGCGAGTCGCACGAAGAAATATTGTGCGGAAGAAGAGCAGAGGAGGGGAAGGAAAAACGGACCTTATTTATCTCCTAACATGTTCTGTCTTGAGCATATCACATGTCCAAATACCAGTATGTTTTGCTCTAACTCTAAATTGCACAAACAACAACAAGTTTGTTTTAGACCCATATTTTCTTACAGGTTCCTTATCCTTAGGAATTGTTTGGCTTTTGTCCTTTCTAACCCAGATTTTTTACAGTTAGTCTTGCTTGTCTTTATTAAGTTTACATATTTGACCAAATTTATATTGTACCTTTTGATATTGGACATTTGTGGACTTGAAAACTAGTTTCTTTTATCATTTTGCTTTAGTCCAAACAAGTATCAATGACATGACCATTTTTACCTCAAGTAGGTACACAAGTGCATGTCCTTTGCAAACACTACTATACTTTACCCTCTCTTGAAATTCAGAAATCCAGGTCTCATCTCTTCCCAACTTCGGTTGTTGGGAACTAGATCCATAATACCCTAACCCAAACCTCTGAGGATACCAGGGGTTATGAGGTAAGGATGTTTAGAGGTACTCAGATTATTAAGCAATCTGTTCACTTCTATCGTCAAGTAGTCCAACTCAGATCCTCTTCTTTTTTAAGTTCTTAAGCTGATAATTATATTTTGTAGTGAATGGCAAGAATCTAACTTTGCCCTATGAAGCTCATCTAAGTTTTAAACCAGTTCAGGAAGTCTGTTCAGAAGTCGTACTCAATGCTCCGTTGCTTTCCATTAGTTTGCATGTTTTAGCTTGAATCACAAATGTTTACCTTTCATATTTTCAAAATGTAAAGATCAAAACAAACATTTGATTATCAAGGTGACAACTTTAGTGCTAATATTTTTTCTTTAAATTCGATATTATTCACGTTGTAAATCACAGATGCGTACCGCTTCATATGCCAAATCAGAATTTCTATGAAAATATATTATTCAACAATATAATGAAAGAATTATGCCAACTTTGCATAATAGACAAAAAATTTATTAGGCTTTCTCTAAAATACTAATTGTCTTGGTGTATACTCACACTAAATTAAGCAAAAGTTTGTTGAATTGAATGCTTCCTTCAACTATGTTTAACACAGCAAATACAATATAAACTTATAAATTGCATTTGAGAAAAGCATAAAATAGAATTCTTACAAATAGTAGTTGCGGGTAAAGTAAAACTTTTGTTTAAAGTACTCAAAGAGTTTACAATACCATTTAAACATTCTGTAGCTCCTACTTTGAGTTTACTTAAATTGCACCCATCAAGTCTATTTATTTATCTACTACAGAAAAAAACAAAAATATAAGAGTGTTTTCCAATAACAGACGGGTTTTATTGCAAGGGTTGTTTTCACGCACTATATCTCAAGCCTCACAAAAATGTCTATTCAAAGCTCGAAATTTTTTTTTATTTCAAGTTCTGTAAAAAATAAGTTCAAGTATCAAGGTCTCCTAACGAGGCTTTTTCACTTACGTTCTGTAAAGCTAGTTTTTTGAATAGCCGTATACCGCCTATACCCTTTGCGTGCATCACGTACATAGCATATGACCTACGATTATCTAATTATTCAGGACATGAAGACACCCGTATCTCTCTAGAAAATTTAACTATTGGTTGGTCGTTCAATACAGACATCAATTAAACCTAAGTAACATCATTCTGAATACTCAAAACAAAATAATAATTGACATTGTTCCTGAACATCAACTCCATATTAAATTACGTTCGGTTACCATCCAGAGAACACCAGAGCTGAGTTCACTATTCCTGCCTATGTATTACTGACAGTGTTCCAACCTCATCCTTTCGCGTTTGACACCACACTGTCGACTGCATTTCATGCTCCCGGTTTCCTAACATCCATCAATGCAACAACTTTCACAAACAAACATTGAGAGCACTATTCATTCTCACCACTATGGCTTTAACATGCCATCGCTGTGAACCAGAATCACCCTATGTTATTATGCAAAGAACTTGTCCACAAAAAAGGAACGGTAGCAAGCATTTAGCCTCTTATATAACTTGTCATTTTTATCTTCCTATGCTTACCTTCAGAATTATATGCATGTCACTTCCTGTTAAACGTTTAAGATACTATTTCATGTTTTTTAATTACTGGACTTATAATTAACTGATCTCATTATGACATTGTTATTCCTATTACCTCACCCTACATAATAATGACGGCATTGCAAAACTCGAGTGCTTGTCGGACACTACGATTTTCTTCTGTCAGAAGATACTTCACCTTATGGCGTCTTGCCATGGTGGAAACATTACCTAAATTACTGGAAAGTGGGTTCTACATACTCCGTAGTTCAGGGGAAATTTATCTGGTCTTCTAGTTGCCGATTGAGAATCCAAATCTCATCAATGTCCTCTTCCATCTTCATTGCTCTATTGCAAGGCCTCTTTGTGTCCAAGTTTTTCTACACCCCAACGTTACTGTCTTATGTTAAACCGATGTCACACTAGTTCTCTTCCCCTTTTGAGCTCATTACACCAAGCATCGCAGTTTATATGAAATGTCAATATTGTATATGAGACTTCCAGGTAATGATGATATTGATAGATTCATAACTGACAAAGATGTTGGATAAGTTACTCCTTGTAACTTTCTCTGTTTGATAAGTGAGAGTCACCTATTTAGAGCTAATACTAGTCTTACTCTGTTCAATAACTTGTCTCACAGGTAATGTGTGTTATTTCTAACCATGATATCGTCAGTGCTTGCATTTGAGTAAATTGAATTTTAAATATCACAATGGAGATTTAAATGGGGTCTAAATTGTATTTAAATTTGATAAGCGATCATATAAAAACGAACGATAAAGTTTCAGCTCTTTCTCTTATATGTTATCCTGTCTTATATTGATTTTGCATAGGTACAAAAACCTTTCTCAATATCTTAGTTACTATCATAAACATTATCCACTTATCTAAAGATCTCAATTTATAGCAACTAGTACCTTAATATGACCTTAATTCCTAATGGAGGTTTCCTCATCTATACAACCTGGAAGCATCTCAATAAGTTAGTCATTGTGCGAAGAGAGACGACTTACTCTTGCTCATTATCAGCTAATATCCATAAGTGATTTGTAAGAAGTGACATGGCTTTTCATTCTATCTGGATGGAGAGATTACTTCAGATCCTGTAAGCCTTGCATGACAGTTGTCTACACTCTACTTATCTTTTTACATGGGTTCTAACCAAATTTTGTTTTTACCCAATACTGAAGTTGTTTGTTACTTTCTTATGACCATTAGTCTTGTTGCTCCTGTTTTCTTGATATTCTATTTACTAGAAAGACAACTTCTGATGTTAAGATACTAGAAGAGTTACCTTTAATGCATAATAGACATTCTATACTAATCGCTAAATCAGTCACTATTTGTCCAACAACAAAGACGACTACGGGGTAAAAATTTGTATCGTCCAATTTGAACTCCTTGGGAGCCTCCAATGACCCAATAAATAATTCTCCTCCAAATTCCTGTATTCTTCCTTCTTATAAGATATTCTACTTTCTATCAATATATACCTCACTCACTTAAAGTGTATACCTGACAAGAAAGTTAGATTCCTCATCTACATAACCAAAGTCTGAAAGTGAGATGCCACGTAGAATAGCTATCGTCCCAAACAAGTGGCAAGCAATTGTGCAAAAGTTGGAGTCAGTTGTTGCTTGAAGTATGACATCATATAAATATAAATTCCTCCAACACTGTTCGAATTATTCATAAGATATGCAGTTATGGTGGGCAAAAAGTAGTCTCATAGACTCCCCGTAACGGATAATTAAAGCACTATATAGTTCAGAACACCAACAACTAGAATAGCCCCTTATAACGAAGAGTTATGACTTACTAATAAGCTATTTACTTGAATATACACACTCTTATCTGCACCTTATATTGCTAAAAATACACTCCTCCAGAGAAACAAAAGAATTTACACATAACATAAAAAATTATCAGCATTAGTAGCAACACAATATCACAAAGTAATAGCATTTCTCTCTTTAAAAAAACTCTAATTATACTAAAGTTCTTACCTATGAAAAAAGAGTTCGAAATTGCCAACACCACTAACCTACCACCAATCGCGGGGATAGCTAGCTTGCAAATTCTAGTGGCAAAAGAGATAATCCCTGATCCTCGATTTCTAGCAAAGTGTTTTGAAGATGCATTGCTTGAGATGAAGAATGCTGCAATGGATAGTATCGTCTAGCCTTTCAAAGTTTCAATTGATCATCAGCCAACAYTCATCACTACATTGGTTACTCATAAAATTTATTTCATGTWCTTTGTAGAAATTATTGCTTAGAGTTTTATGTAAGTTGTATTTTGAATTTTTTGTATTTTTCTTTGAAAAGTTTAGCTCATTTCCTGAACTTGGAATCTACTTATCATTTCAAGCTATTGGCTTGTCTGAAGCGTTGGCTCACTTCATTTTTGCGCTTACTTCAAAATAAGCACTTGTCCCACATGAAAAGATCAAGTCCCTTTCATTTAATTTATATATTGTCTTAACTTGTTATGGTAGTTGAGTTGAGAGCTTAGATTGTCACGCGTGTATGTACGTGTGCGAGTGAAATTTTTACTTTATTCACCTTATTTATTTTTCTTGAAAATACTTAAATATAAATTGAATAAATTAAAGTTTAGATGAGCCGAGGAAGAAAAGCAAACCACTAAGCTCACAAACAACAATTCAACGATAAKCCTTGAAATAGATGAAAATGAGGATACTTGAGGTGCAACCACATTATTTGGGGACCAAGGATTGTTACATCACCCATACATAAGCCTAATGAAATCACAAACATGACCTAAGCATGAATTAGCTGACAAAAGGCCKCYAAAAAGGTGGCCAACCAACTAGAGGCTGACACGTCCCATGATATCCTTAGGCRTGGTAAGCTAGCTCATGTGGCCATRTCACCTCAATTTTTGCTGATTTTCTTCCTTCTTCCCTTGCCTAGAAATACCCTCTTCACCCCTTCATTTCCACAACAACTTGAAGTGAGATTAGAGCCAACTTAGAGAGATAAGAGATAAATTCATATAGAAATCTAGAGGAAGAAAGTTCTCTAAGAAGGATCCATCACCCTCTTTGGAATGCTCGAGTGAAATTCTTTCCATCTTCAACCTCATTCAACCTTTTCCATTGTTTTTGATTGAAAAAGCCACTCACAAACACCAAAAAAAGTTTTTACTAGCTTCGTAGGATGAAAATAATCTTTTTCTCAAGAACATACACTTCGAAGATCCTTTAAGAACACCTTAAATACCTTCGAAGATATTGAACATCTTCATCCAAAAAAAACTTTTCGATCCAAGTTCAATTTAAAAAAAACAATTTAAAACAAGTTCCAAAATCTCTTTCGAATCAAAACACACAAATCTTCGAGAACAACTTAAAGATTCTTCAAGGACACTTTGAATATCTTCGAAGTTCCTGGATATCTTCAATCATAAAACCTTTTCAATCCAATTCCAAAAACAACACAAAATTGTTTTCCTAGCTTTCCAAAGATCAAAACACACAAATCTTCAAGAACACTCGAATTATTCGAAACTTCTTGAATTCCTTAATCCAAACACTTTTTGAATCCACCTCTACACGAAAAACAATCACAAACAATGTTCCAATAGCTCATCGGATCAAAGGTACCAAGAACTCCAAAATCATTCAAAGTTTACTCAAGAACACTTTCGAAATAACCTATTCCCAAACGTTCTTGGAGCTTTTCATCAAAACTTCTTTTTGATCCAACTTCTTCCAGGTTATCCAAGTTTCCTACTCCCCAAAAAGACATCAAATAACATCATTTCAATCAAATCACACTTGGAAAACTTTCGCAATACAGTTTTCAAGGTAATAGCAAACCAAAACTCGAAGCAAACAACAAAAAGCGTTCCATAGGATTCTAAAGCCTTGCACACTCGTTCTATAACACTCATTAGTAAACTGAAGGGCCTAAATAAACAAACTCCTCCTTGGGGTAATGGGCATCAATATAGTTTAAAATATATATTTCTTAGGATTCGAAATTCACTGAATATGAAAAGGCTCTTTCATAATTCAAAGTATTGAAAATATAAAAATGAATCAAACTTCTTTATTATTAATCTTGCACAATTACACACTACTATAAAAACAAACTCTAAGACAACTGTCCGAAAACCCACAAGAGACCTTCACAAAGAAACGGTTTATACTTGGGAGGTTCTTGGGTAAGAGACCATTTTCCTGAGATCTCTTACTTTAATCTAAGATATTTGCTAAAGAGATTGGTCTGATAAGATGAAGGAGTCTCTTAGGTGTAGAAAAGAGCCGATTGTGCAAAACCGTCTCTTAGGTTATTTATAATATTTATTTATAATCAAAGAGACCCATCTTTCATTTGAAACCGTCTCTTAGGTTTTTGTGTCATTTTTTATGATTTCCGACTTTTTTTTTTACCTTTAATAATGTGTTTGTATTTCCAAATTTGAAGTAGCTTTCGCATTTCACCAATATCAAAATTTTCTCATATGCAATTCATTATATTGCATCGCACTTCCTATTGCAATAATAAGACATACATTGGTCGAGTGCTCATTTTCTAATTCATAGGGGGTTGTCTAATTTCGAAATGGGGTCGGGGCCTACTTATAATCTTTTAGAAGCTTTGTAAGCAAAAATATTTGAATTACGCCAAAATTGATTATAGAAACTCAATAGTTTGATTTCAAAGAGATTTGTATGTAATTTTTAGGTACATTTTTGTTTCCAAATATATACTTCCGTACATGAATATAGCATTCTTAATAAAAAGATAACGGGATAAAAAAAATATGTAACTTGAAATAATAAAAAGAACATAGAAAAATTTTAGCGATGAATGTTATATTAGTGCCATTATAAGTAGTATGATCATTGGGTAAGGTGGGGAAATTGGGTTTGGTTTGACTCAAATAAATCACAATTCGGTATAAATAGTATAACGTCATACTTCCAAATAATATAGCTACTTTTCTCGCGCATGTCAATGGGTTAACATATAATTACTATTTCCTCCGTTTTCAAAGCTTGCAACAAAGCAGTTATGTTTTTATTTTTCACAAAAATCCTCCTTTGCATGCAAACAATTAGTTTATATCACGTGATGCGGGCTGTTTGACAGTTAGATATTATAACTCAGGAATAATAATAATAATAATAAGTCAATACATAATAAAATAATAAAATAATAATAATATATTAATAATAATAATTAATAATATATAAAATAAAATGAGACATAATATTATATGAAGGCTACCAGTAGTTTACACTTTCACATATACAACTTGTAGCTAATCACTATTTGGAACTGACAAAACTTAAAGAGTAACCTCGTTTTATAGTTTATATTTAATATTATAGTTCTTTTTATGAGTTCGAAAACTAATGACAATTTTCACTTTATATCTTATCGAATTCAGTAGAAATTTTTCTCAGTAATTGTTTGTCAGATAACTTTTTGAATCAACTTTTTGTATTTTAGTTATGATCTTGTTTAATTTAATCAGAATTTTCCTCTTTTTTTGGTTGACTGATTAATGTTACTATTTATTTAATTTAAGTGAAATATCTTAATGCCAGATATCCGTAACCATATTTAATTTAAGTGAAATATGGAATGCATATACACTTTTTAGTAGGCAAGTAGAAAGGAGGTAATTTCCAAGTTTGTTTGCAATTAAAACGATACGGAGGAAATAAATGTTGAAAAAATTGATGGCTGTTTGAGACATTGGGTAATTCATGTCAAATGCTAAAATTGGCCCAAATATTGTTTGGCTAATCCAAGTAATTTGAATTTGCTTTGTCAATTCCCTAAACATTTTAAAATTAAGCGGATGTGGATTTGAAATACCAATTCAAGTCTAAGTCATTTCAAACGAGAGTGAGGGATAGCTCAGTGGTTAAATCTTCCCTCGCAGTTCTAGAAGATCCTTGGATCGTTCTCATCCCCTTGTGGCCTCTTAAAGCAAAAAAATTCCAGAACAAAGCCATACTTCATTTTCTATTTTTTTCTTTTTTCATTACGTTGTCTTCATTTTCTTCTCTTAGTCTGTTCATCATTCTTGTTTCACAATCTCATCATTCTCTTCCTCTCAAAGTGCAATTGCTGATGAAATTTGGTCAATTCAACATAAGTCCTTCATTTCTCAGTTATTAAGTCGACTTTGTTATTTAATATTAGATTTTCGATTTACAAATAGATTAAGGTTTAGCTTAGATTATATACACATTCTTTTCTTGGGTTTGAGTTTTAATGTGCACTGTTTAATACGTTTCAATTGTTTTATGAAGCAAACCACTTTGTATTTTTATTATTTAATGAACTTGAATTACATCTTCAATTAATTTCGTTATAATTGATCAATCAATTTTATGCAGCTTTATTTGTCTTTGAATTGGATAGAATGTTATGTTTAGTAGTGGGAAGGCATTCAAATACAAAACAATGACAAGCAAAAGTTCAAAGGAATTCAAAGCAAAGTTCAATTCAAGCCTCAAAAGCGCAAATCAGAAAACTCAATCAAAGTTCAAAAGCAAACTTTCAAAGTCCAATGCTAAAATCAAAGTGCAATTCAAGCCTCACACCCTCAAACCTAAGCCTACATTACAACCTCAAAAGTCCTCTCCAAATGAGCATTGTCCATCACATACACACAAGACCTCACAAACTACGATCGGTCTGATTCCGCAAGGATACATATGTAGGAAGTCTCACCTCGAGGTCTGACCAAATTAAATAAAAATAAATCGAAGTTCATCTCAATCAGTGGTTCGTTTCTCTACAATTCGAAAAATACCCCTTCTAGTCTAGATCCTGACATAGACTCAATTTCGATCCAGTATCTCAAGACCAACCGTGTCRGCCTCACATTTGTGTCAACCCTTAATCACAAATTTCAACCTTTTTCGAACTCTAGCCCATTCTTCAATTGACCCATTAGACCCTTTCGACTCAATCAACATGGGGGGCTTAGTGCCCATATCATTCCAWATGTCAATGATCAGTGCCCATATCTATTCATTATGCAAGCTACCTCAAGTGGGCCAAGTTCATGGTCTCTTCAAAATCAAGTTCAACACACCTCAACATTTCCAACTCCAGTTAAGCCTCTCCTGAGGGCTAGCTTATCTAGTTCCAACCTCAAGATCAACATCAATTTCAAGATCACACTCATGTCTAGGCATCGAAAACTCCACTGACAAACCTCGATATTAGTCTCCCTCAAGTCAAAATCAAATCCAGAGTCAAAGTCAAAGTTCAAGGTCAATTTCAAACTCAAAATTCAAAGTCAAGCCTAACTTCAAAAGGCATTGAGTCATCATTATTCAACTCAATAGCTTACTACAACACCCCTGATCGTTCTAGGTCTTCGATCCCATTGCAACAAAAATAATC
>SNQN01006369.1:0-39109 GCA_008642245.1 Bassia scoparia | reverse complement strand
CCCGCTCGGTTAAACTGAGAATCACAAGTGTTACTCACAAGGCAGAAATGAAATCATAGAAGAAACAAACACATAAACTTCACTCCTTCGAAGGTCAGGTGGCAAGAAGGTTGATTGCAAGCCTGCCTCAGGCCGCCGTCGTCCGAAGGTCTCCTGATACGGACGACAATCGCCCATCATTAACTGATGGTAAGGGATCAGCGAAAGGAACAACCCTTCTCAAATCACTACAAAACAAGAAAGCTGAATTAAAAATGGCATTCGCAAAAAACAAGTTCAGAACACAGAAAGTCAAGTACCCCTGCGAGATAACTTGACAGCAGAAGCCAGGCAGATCAACACTCACTATAAGCCACCCTCAGTAGAAAGAGAATATATCAACAGCTCGAAAGAGCAGTTTCCAAGTGCCCGAGCAGTTTGAATGCATCATTCGATTGCCGGAGATCTGCAGGAAGATCTTCGAAGAATCTCAGAATAATTCACTACACGTTTCGCCCAGCTAGAAACCCGCGTCAGTAGGCGTTTTGAACACCCGACGTCCCGTCATGGAAGTGCTAACAGGCAGCAACTGAATGATTCAACTCCGGCAAAGGACGAAAGTGCACCTTGTTTCTAAGAGCATGGCAAATGTCACACAATATTAAAGTGAAGAGGAAACCCAGCGGCAAGCATCTACCTCGGGAGCCTTCTGCTTGATCTTCTTACGAGTGTCATCAGAGCTCTTGGTTCAAGCTCTGACGCCGCGCACACATACGCGATGTAGGTACTTGCCCGGAGCCCGGCTGGGTAAGGGCGAAATAGAATCAGCCCAGAGCTGCAAAAACATCACAGTAGTCAACATGTTAAGTGAGAGAAAGACAAAGGAAGAGGGCAAATTAGTACCTCCGTCACTCGCCGGGCCTCTAATCGCCACCTTCACCGACAATCTAACTGCCGCAAGCTTTCCTTCATGCTCACAGCAGTCTGAGCATAACCCAAACCGCCCAGTTTATCTGAACTTTGGTCCAAATCCTCAGAAGCAAAAACCAACTGCAACGGGCCTCGCCCCGCATCTGGTACAAGAAGCTGTTGTTCTCAAGCAGGATTAATGCACGGCTCGCTGGACTCGTAACGTCTCCATCCACAACTCCCTCTAAGAGACCCTCAGCATACATGCTTCTCCTTCTTCGGAAAGGCAAGCACAAATGGGGCCACAGAGCTGAGGAAGTTCCTCTGAACTATGTTCGAAAAAGAGTCATCACCCACAGTTGCTCGGGAAAATTCAGGCCTGTGAGCATAGCAAAGTCAAGGGCGTGATAATCTTTCCACCCATGGGAGTGCGAAAGTGATGGTCGTGTCCCAGAAACCCTCCAACAATGCAAGAATGAAAGGATGAGAGCCGGTAGTCAGCCATTGCCTTGATGGTTTCTACATGATGAAACCCAGTATGCTCCATAAGTCCGATAATTCTGGTCATCAGTGGTGTCTGAGCAGAAAAAGCTGGCCACCCCGTGGAAATGACCGATCCTCGCAGCTATAGTTCTCCTGCAAAGCAAAACAAACTCAATAAATGACCATATCCATCAAAAAGGAAAAGAGAAAGGCATGATGCTTACAATCCCTGAAAGAGGGCGAAATATATGTTTTCCCTATAGCACCATAACTGATTCTGGAGACCAGGAATGGCATTCCAGGCATTCTTCCGACATAGAACGGGTAGAACGTCTCTTACACTCCTCGGAATCTCCCCATAGGTTTGCCATGCTGACAAAGAGAATACAAATAATTAGGAAATAAATCGGCAAGCATAACGGCTATACATGGACAAAACTAAACACTTGAGAAGTAATAGCCCTGCAAGGTTGATGACCACAAGCATACATTACACCAAATGGCTTTGAAATAAAGTTCTAATTCGTTGTGTAGTGAAAACCAACACACATATGAATAAGCAAAGCAATCTCACTTCAAGCCATGCATTACGTGCATAGCTTTGAATAAAGTTTCGAAGTTGTCATGTAGGAATAGGCAAAACAATTTCAATTCAAGATATACATTACATGAATGACTTTGAAATAATGTTTTAAAGTCATCGTGTGATGAAAAGCAAGTCACAAATATCATGTTCGTAAGAAAATTCGGGGCTTACGACATTATGCTTGCGATTCTTAAAACACAATTTTTGAGTAGGAGCATGGTGAAGCATAGAATGAGTTTTGTGGTCACTATAATTGGCTTCTATCAGCTATGAATAATATAGCTAACGGTTAGGACGAAGCTTTGAAATCGATTAAAGAAAGTTCAAAGCTCATCACAATGTTTTCAAGTCTTGAAATGTCTTAAATAGCAAGCAATCATCAAGTTATGAGCTTTTGGTGTTTACTCAACATACAAGACATTTTCAAGAGTTCATCAATGTCAAGCCAAATCATCAAAGGTTCAACCACAAAAGAAGAATTTCACATTCCAAGAGATTCCCAACAAACTAGGCCAAATTACAAGCACATTTCAAACGAAAAGTTGGCCAAAAAGGGTAAGAAATTCGACCAATTAGAGGGTGTGTTCAAAGCAACATATTCATCAAGTTTCTCTCAAAAATCAAAGCAAACAAGCACACCACAAGCATACACAATGCCAAACAATTGCAAGCACAAACATGAGCAAATTCAAGCAAGTTGAATCATGAACATCAAACCCTTAAAATTCGAAAGAATGAAACAAAAATTCAGAATTGGGGATTTACCTGAATTTGAGAGTGAATCTTCAAAGAATAGCTTCTAACTTCTCTTGAATTGAAATTAAGCAAGAATTCGGGCAAGGCTTTGTGGAGAAAAGGCAACAGAGGCTCGAAATTCAGCAGCAAATGGCGAAATAACAAAACCGAGCAAGCAAACTGGAATAAAAACATACCCACAAGCAGCGTATATACGCTTAAAATCTGCTATATACGCAGAATACTGAGCGGTATATATGCAGGCTTGAGCATATATACGCTCAACCTGCCTTCCATTTTTCCTTCTTGGCTTGTCGCGCATTATTTCGATCATCCAACGGTCGTTCAAACTCCCGGAAATCAGCACACTTCAAAAACCTTGCAAAATTACAACATTAACCTCTAAGCAGCAAAAATTACCAAAATACCCTTAATTGAGTTATAATCCAAGAATTCTTCAAGGCATTCAAACGTCGACATTCAAAGAACCTCCAAAGCATACACACTCTCTTCGGTGTTTTTGGAATCTTTCTCCGCGCGCAGAAGTACCACACATACATCTTTCGGGTCTACGGTTTCTCCCGCTTACAGAAATCTCAAGCAAACACCTCTTTGGTCACGGTTTCTCCCGTACAGAAATCTCAAGCAAATACATCTTTCGGGTCTACGGTTTCTCCCGCTACAGAAATCTCACGCAAAACATCTTTCGGGTCTCGGTTTCTCCCGCTACAGAAATCTCAAGCAAATACATCTTTCGGGTCTACGATTTCTCCCGCTACAGAAATCAGCACAACATCTTCGGGTTTTGGAATCTTCTCCCGCTCAAGAAGTTCCGCGCTTCTTGGGTTTTGAATTTTCTCCCGCACCAGAAATTGCGCATACACACATCGCAACTCTCCCCAAAGCCAAGGTCAGCCGTAGGGAGAAAACCACCCGAGGATCCAGGCGTGCCGAGGGCACAACACTGATGGGGCCGGGTAACAGGTAAAACTAACATTTGTTTTGCAGGCACGGCGTAAAGGTAACTCAGGCGCAAACGTCCTGAGTTCTCTCACGTCCCGAATCGATACTTTGACTTTCGTCTTACCGAGACTATCGTCTCTTCAGACTCAGTCAAGTGGGGGCTTCTGTAGACACCTGAAAATGTGTCTCCCAAATGAGTAATCCGTGATGAAACGTACCGCGTCTCGCGTTTGTTTTCGAATCAGAAAAGATGCTTTGAATTCACAAAGTTGGAAATACGCGAAGGTCTGCTCGGAAATATTGAGCAAAGGTCAAAGCAAGGCAAAATATTTTCTTTCGTTTTTCTCAAAGGTTTCAAAGGTTTTCAAAGGCGATTCTCATGCTTTTTGATTTCATCATGTCCGTCACATTTTTCTGAATCGCCAGTATTTTAAATTATTTTTGTCTATTTTTCTATGATTTCTATGAATTTGCAATGTTTAAATACGCGAATAACACAGAAAATACATGATAATTAGAAAATACTCCGGAAATACGTGGAACCTTCTAGAACATCTAGAACTCCTTGCTTGGAGAGCAAGGGTGTCTAGGTGCGTCAATCAAGGAAATCACGAATAAATCGGAGAAATCAAATATTTCGAGGTTTTTGGAAAATATATACGCAATCATCGAGCTTATATATGCAGATATGAAGCGTATATACGCTGAACAGGAGCGTATATACGCTCCATATGCTGCGTATATACGCTCATACAGCCATACGAAGTTGCCAAAAAACTTATGAAATGTGAGCAGCGTATATCGCTGTATATGAGCATATATACGCAGGAAGCAGCGTATATACGCTCATATACAGCGTATATTACGCAGGGTTTCTTTGCTCAAAATTGCCTCGGCCTATAAATAACTCTTGCCTGCTCAGTCCGGACACGACTACACACTTCGACTTCTTAACACTTCTACGCTCAAAACACTTTCACTTCATACACTTCATCGCATACTCTCTCTCTCTCTCTCTAAAAACGCTCTAAACACATCACACATTCGTTTAATTCAAAGCATCGATTCTCTTTCGAATCAACAAGCGATAACAAAGGTTGAATTCTGAGATTACTCACCAATAATCTCTCTCACTTTCTTTTAATTTGATAACCAGTTATGAGTTTTAATGTAATTAAAACAATGTAGAAACTCACTTTTAAATTGTTTCATGTAAATATGTAGGGTTTCATAATGTTTGCAAATTTCATTGGTTTCTGGTTTCATTTCATTATTATATCCATTGTCAATACTAACAATTCTTTTTTTGTTATAGCAATTCAGGCGAAAGATCCATTGCGCTTGCGTTTTATCATGGACTAACATTGTTTTCTTTGTTTCATGTAGCGATTCAAGGCAAAGGATTCGTTTCATTGTGTTTTACAAACTAACTTTTGTTTCTTTGCAGATTTAGGTAAGATGAGTTTGCATATACTTTGAAGTTTATTGCACTTCATATTATGCATATTTCATTGTTGTATAACTTTGTATATATTTTGCTAAACAAAGACCGGAATAGTGAATCACTTTAAATCAGATAACTATGGACAACCTGTTTTAGGCACCGTTTTAACATGATTAATACAAATGGTCACAATTTCTGTGAGTAGTCCCTTGTGCATAATAGTAACACACTTTCATAGTAATTTTAGGGTTAGTTCGCTTCTAAGGTGCTAAAACACGTAAGTTATGTGCATTCAATAATCATGATGAAGGATTGCAATGAGACCGAATAGAGGCCGCTACATGCGGGCGAATTGGGTTACAGATCTGATTCGTACCATGTCCCCGAACCCACGACTGCGTACTTGATTGGACGTGGGCCATTGATTTGCACCAACGTTCGGGCGTCCGTGAATAACCTTTCTAGGCACGTGGCACTCCCTCATTCGACAACACTACCCCAACGCACTCACGTGCGGATTTCCGCGGGGCCGGGGGGTCACGGGTGGCTCCGTGGCTCAAGCCCACGCAAAAGCACCTCGATGTAGTACCAAGCCGCGCGCCCGCTATACGCTGAGGGCGCGGCCCACGTCCTACAGCGTGCTTATTCCTTTTGCAGTGCATGTTAATCTGTGTGGATCTATGTATAATGTGATTATGTTTTGCAAGAGAAGAAATTCTCTTTATACTACAAGATTTGTTTGCTTAATCATAACATGGTCACATAAAGTCAGATAATTTGGATAACCGGTTTAGGCACCCACAACATTGACATAATTCGAAGTGGTCACTTAGAATAAGTAGCTCACTAATTTTTCTTTACTAATAGTAACCTACTATTTTTAGTAATATTAGGTTAGTGCGCCTTCAGGGTTAAATTGATAGACTATTTGTATTCTATAATTATGACCTATGGAACTACAATGAGACCGAGTAGAGGCCGCTACATGCGGGTAGATTAGGTCAAAGATTTAGTCTGTACCATGTCCCCGAACCCACAATATGGTTACTGGACCTATCTGTGGGGCCATTAGTTTGGCACCAATGTTTCACGCGTCCGTGATTAACCTATATAGGCACGGTGGCGATCCCCTCAATTCGACAACACACCCCAACGCATTCACATGCGGATTCCATGGCTCAATTCCATGACACTGAAGCTGAGGTCAACCCCTGAAGGTGGTTAAGCCCTACATGTATGAAAAATAAGGTTGTGAAAGAAAATAAAACCCTTTTATCTGACTTAGATTTTAGCTTGGTTTAATTTAGATATTTATTTTGTTTTGTTTTAAATAAAGAAGAAAAGATAGATTTCTTTTTATCATGAAATATAATTTGGACGGAAATAAAAGAATTCAAATAAAATTTATTGTTTTCATGAGATAAATCGTAACATATTTATAAGAAAATATATATTCATCAAATATTTGATCGTTTTTATGAAATAAATTGAAATTTATTTATAAGAAAATATATTTATAAATATTCGAAAATTACACCCATTGCAGCCCTAAACCACCACCAATTCAGGCCATAGCACCGCCTAAATCTACCCTTAATCGCAGCAAAATCGCTATGAAGCATTGGAAACAAGTCGAAGTGGTCACTCCAAATTCGCGAGCGGTCGCTCCTAGCTAGTTAAGAGCGATCGCAAAGCGACGATGATTGATCGCTCCGATATTAGTTGTAACCGCTCTGAATTCATCCCCTGTTTTCTTATGTTTTCGTCTGCGATGACTGTTGGGCAATGCAATGGTGATGCGTGAATATTAATGACAATGGTGGTTTGATGATGGGCGATGAAGATGATGTGTTTTGATGATCATGGGATGATGAATTGGTGATGTTGTGTGATGATTATGATGATGGGCATCGATGTTGGATGGTCAAAGGTTTATAAAATGATCCTTCTTTGTTTTCGTGGGTTTATTTGCTTAGTTTTAGGATTTTCTTTTCTTTTTCCTTTTCTTCACTATATTTTTATTTTTACTTTTTCCTTTTATTTTTCCTTTTTATTTTCTTACTTCTTTTTATTTCTTTATGAACTCTTATTCACTCACTACTATATATACCCAACTTAGGGTAATTAGAAGAAAAAAAATTGTAGAGTCGAGAGCCATCATCTTATTTTCCCATTTTCTTATATTAGATTAGGATTAGTTTAGGGTTTAGAGAGAGAAACTTGTAGTTGGATAATTTTGCAATTAATTTCAATCAAGATCTTCCTTTTTGGTAATCAATCTCAATCTTTCTCTTTATTGCTTTGATTTATTGCACTTTCATCTTGTTTTACGTGTTTTTGCCCTAGATTTGCTAGATCTTTAATTGCTTATTCCTTGTTAAACTTATATTAAATCAATTTCTCAAGCATGATTAGTCTTAGATGGTTGCTTATTTCTTGTTTATTGCTTTTCTTGTCATGATTAGAAAGTAGATTGTATTTCTAGGGTTTTATGTGATGGAACCCCAAAACTGATTTAGGAGATTTTGCCTTGTTGACTTAATGAAATGAGAGGAGAAAAATTGAGTGTGTTGTGAGGCTTTGGATTGACTTTTGGCCAATAGTTGATTCTTTGTATTTGATATTCCACTATGCTTTGTCTATGAGTATTAGGGGATTTCTTCTCACACCTTTTGATTTTGGATTTGGGGTTGCCTTGAGAAAGGAATCACTAGTCTAGGATGGTTGTTGACTCTTGTTTTGGTTGGTGGTTTGATTGGAGCTTGGGGTTGTGAGGCCTTAAGGGATACACCTCAAGCTTGTTTTCTAATCCAAGCTCTTGATTGGGGCCCTAGCGGGACGACAAGGGTAATTTCGAGAGTGTTCTTCTCCCTGGTTTTCGTTAGACTTAACAAGTGAATTTCGCCATTGGATCCAAGGTTTTGGATCACATTACCCTAGACTTTTTAAGCCATTRAATTACCCTTTCTAGATAATTTGTTACATTAGTTGTTAATAACAATCACCAAAAATATCTCGAACCTCAATTGAATAATTAAATTAATCTTCGTTGCTCCTCGTGTTAGATCACCCCGTACTACAACTTAGGGGTTATTTGTTAGGGCCTTAAAACTCCTCATCAAATTGGCGTCGTTGCCGGGGATCAAYGGTCTAGATTATTTCAATTGTTTAATTGAGTTATTGTTTTCATTTTACTTTTCTACTTTTATTTTGCACTTGGCATTGCTACCACTTTGCCTAGCTATGGATTTGCAAGAAGTTTCTTATTGAGGAGCATTTTCAAGAATGGCTAGTTTCTCGATTCCACAATTTGAAGACGAACCATTTGGAGGTATTTCAGTAGAGTGTAAGAATCGCTTCCATTCGACAGTAGGTGTAAGCTATGGAAGTTTGCGATATGGTTTATGCCGGGTTGAACGACTACACAAGGGACATAGTTGAGGGTTGTTACAATGGTGAGTTTCGAGCTATTTGCTTAGGTGAAGCAGGGAACTTCTACAATTGGCTTGCCCAAGATATGCATGAATAGGACATGRRTATCCATTATTACAAAGTTCAACCCAACATTAGTATGCCTCCTCCCATTTCTCCTAATTGTAATGATGTGCATTCAAATTCTCCTTCTCACGATTGCATGCATTACAATCAAGATTTTCACGTTTCCAATGATGATGATTGCTACAATTCCAATCTTGATGAATTTTTAGTTACCCCTTTTCGTGCTCTTATGAATTAGTGTAGTCCTCAATTAGTTAAGGGCTACAATAACATGTTTAGTAGTTGTTGTAAGGCATATGATCTTCTCTCTAAGGAAGGGAAAAGAAGAAAAGCGCTTTTTGAGCAAATGAAGAAATGACAAAGACGCGTGAACTTCTTGAAACTAGGTTAGAGGATGAATCTTTCTCATGGAATTTAGGTTTGGGTGTGGTGGTCTGGTTCAATAGGAGAAAAATATTGATTTTAAGGAGGAGTTTGAATCCTATGAATTCATTTTTGAATCCAACTCTCCTATTGAACCCACTACTCCTTTCCTTCATTCTCCACCATCCTTTAATCACGAGTCACTTAAGGGAGAAAAGGATTTCTTGTTTAATGCCGATGAGGGTTTAACATCTCTTGATGGTGAAGGCGTAGAGTATGGAGAGACACTTAAGGGTTTGAGTGAATGTGGTGGTGACAAAATCCATTTTAATGACTCTAGTGATAGGGAGGATGAGGAGTCTTGTTTAGATTATCAAAATCCTCTCATTAAGAATGATTTTGATATTTGCAAGTTTCTAAATCTCCTCTTTGAGGAAGATGATGAAACATGTGAGTATTAAAATCCTCTTTATGAGGGTGATGATGATGACTCGCCCTATCCCATTGTCATTGAACCTCATTCTAGCCCCATCCCACTGTGAAAGGACGACGTCATTCCTTTTTACCCTATTTCTCTTCCAAACTTTCTAAACTCACCACCACTTGAAAAACTTCTTCTCTTTCCTTCCCCCCATGACTCACTTGTTGATCCAAATGTAGAAAAGGTGTATAGTAATGTGTACGGGCGCCGGGGCATCACCGGGCCGGACTGGGTCCGGTCCCTCTGCTCCGGGGGGTACAATTAAAGGGCAACTTGGTTTGTTTGCTAAAATTGAATTCTTGCTTTTGCATATTGTGAGTATGCTTGGAGTTGTGTGTTTATACTCGAAATGAGTAGAGGAAGTCACCACCGCACTTCTTTTGGGAAGCTGCGAATCCCGTTTTAAGCCTTGCCTATAATTGCATAAAGCAAGGCAAAGGACTCCATGTCTGATAGTGCACCAATGGTCTGGATTAGGGGACAAGGGTAAGGGTGAATTAGTACACAGCACCCCCCGCATCTAGCGGCCTCTACTCAGTAATTGCGAGTTCATTGTTCGAAAGACAACAACAAACAATTTTCCATTTTAAACCCTAAGCATGCAAGATTACTAGGCGGGTTGTTTAACTAAATACTATGCAAATAGTGTCTAGTATGTTGTGGCATGTGTTGTTAATTCCGTATTCCAGGAGCCTAATGCCGATTGTCCATAGTTATCTTATTAGGCGTGAAACACGAAATTTGCAAGTCTTTGTTAAAGCATATTATTGTTGTGAGACAAGCATGCAAGCACTCGTGCGAGGAATTGAAAGTGATGCCTTAAGGTTGCTTTTAATTTGAATTGCCAAGTTGTTTGTTAATCAATATTACATGCAAATTACATAGAAAGTCGAATTTCTAAACAAGCATGCAAAAGGGGGTTTAGAATTGAGACGTTGGCCTCAAACCTACCTCGCAACACGATGTCGATCGAAGACTAAGGACGCTGCTTAGGAACCCTTGTCGAACCTTAGAACCCTTGAAAACCTCCTAGATCTATTGCAAAAGAGCCTTTGAATATGCTTTTATGTGTTTGAATTGTGTTTGAAAGTGTTTGAGTGTTTGAGAGAGAGAGAGAGAGAGAGAGAGAGAGAGAGAGAGTGAGAGAGAAAGAGAGTTGGGCGAGTGAGAGAGAAGCAAAGTGTTCGTCCAAAGATCCATGAAATGAATAGAATAGCTCCCTATTTATAGGCAAGGGTCAAAATCGGCAAAAATACGCAACTTTTGGGCGCAATTACGCCCAAAACTGGGCGTAATTATGCCCAAAACTTAGCGCAATTGCGCCCAATATTGGCCTAGATTTTGACCGATTTTGCTTGCCTCGAATAGCGTGATTGCAATGATATAATATCGTAATATAATTGTACTGATTTTATACGATTATTATCTGATATTATTGCGATTGCGTCGGATATTATTGCGATATTCGAGATTGTTTTACCTTGAATAGCAAGATTGTATGAAATAATATCGTAATATAATCGTATAAAATATATACGTGATTTTATACGATTATAGTTGATATTATTGCAATTATGGCTGATATTATTGCGATGCTCGGGATTTTCGGCTTCCTCGGGACGCGTGTCTCGAGGTGAACATCCCGAGATGTCCCGCTTTGCTCGGTTTTGCATTTTTGCTTAAGAAATTCATAAATATTAAACCATAAATCGAAAAATTATGGAAAAAATATGTAAAAATTCCTTGTGAAAAATAGGGTGTTGTGCTAAAATTTTGTGAATTTAGGAATCGTGTTCATAATTTAATTGATTATCACAAAATTAATTAAATTGTTGAAAATTCTGAAAATTGCCAAAAGTACTTAGAAAAATTCAGAAAAATTCCAAAACATTCTAGATAAATGTTTTAAAATAAGTTAAAATTATTTGAAAATTAAAACTTATTTTTTAAGGTGCTAAATACTTGGAAGAGGTGTCCGGTGCAAGGGAATCTGCCTTTTTTAGGGCCTGTCGGGGTCCTAGCTCTCTCGATTTGACTTGTGTGTTGCGAGGGGTGTCTTATCGTTGGCCGTCTTGGGCTAGGGACAAATGTATGTATCTACCTAATGACAATACTTCTTTTTTTTTCTCCTTCTTCTTACTTTCTTGATTTTTCTTTTCCTTTTTCTCATTTCTTACCTTTTTCATCATGGAGGCATAGAGTCCATTCGCACTTTGTGCATGCTTCACTTTTGTCTCATGCCTATGTGATGTTTCTTGAGTCGTGTGCTAGTGCATATGACAAGTTGTTACGATCATTGAGGTGTTATTTACTAGACAACTCCTCCATGAGTTGTAAATAGCTTTCATTTTGCCCTCCCTTCCCGCCCTTTCACTCTTGTTTGAAGCATTAGGGACAATGCTTCATTCAAGTTGGGGGCGTGGAAGGACCTTTGTCCTTTGTATATATTCTATTTTCTTTTTTTTAAAAAGAAAGTTTTTCAAAAATCTAAAAAAATTGAAAATTGAAAATTTTCAAAAACATTTTTTTTTCACTTTAATTTTTGTTTTCTTCTCACCCTTTTTGTTCTTTTGGAGTTGATTGTTTTCTCACTTGTGCAGGTTTAATAGCAAGAGGATTTGAGGTTTAAGGCATTTATGTTTGTACTCTTGTTTGAAGATCGATTTGTGAGATCTTTCCAACTCTCCTTTTTAGATTCCTCATAGATGTATAGATTTTCACTTGTATATATTTGTGTTTTGTGTGGTTAGCTGTCCCCGTGCTTCTAGCACGGGAGGATTTTGTGGTGAAAATTCATTCTTGCAGGTGAAATTGATTTTTGTCTCGACCCTTGACCTTGGGGGATTGGAGCTTAGGCTTGTGTGTTTGGCTAGAGAGTTTTGAGGGGGTAAGCTAGTCACCGTAGCATTTGAACTACTCACCTTTTCACTCATGGGACTATTTGGTGGCGAGCCTTTGAGGCCGAGCCGGGTGTATCCTGACCTAGGATGAGGCATTACCTTGTGGCATTTAATTTGGACCTTGGTGAGGTGAGAGATGACTCTTAGAGCCCTTAAGCACTTAAACACATTAAACACAAATTGAGGGACTTGCATGTGTTGTCTTGAATCATTACTTTCACTCATGTTCTTCTGAGGCCTAGACTGAACCAACTTAGGGAATGATGAAGGCATTCATTTGAGGATTTTGGGACACAAAATTATTTTTCTTTTTTCATTAACTTTTTTCGTTTTGTCTTCTCTTTAAAATAAATTGGGATTTTGGGTTTACATCAACCTTTGCAATCATTTTGAGCTTTCACTTTCTTGGTAACCCACATTACAAACTACGACAAAATTTTATTTGATTCACCCTAAGAGTCAAGTGATTTAGAGCGAAGTTTGTTTTGAGTTAAGCTTAAGTGTTGAAAAGTGGTGATCTTGTATAGTTGTTTGGGTTATAAGTTCAAAACCCATTGTGTTTAGCTTAGTTCGGTTCTTTTCTTTATTTAAAAAAAGCAAAAAAAATAACAAAAAACAAAAAATAAAGAAATAAAATCAAAAATCAAAAGCCCGTGTCTCCCTAAGTGAAAGTGTAAGTAAAGGGGTCGAAAGTAAAGTTTTGGCTCCTAGGAAGTGGGTAGAGTTGAGTTGGGGGGGGGGGGGACTATTCCCTTATTTTGGTTTGTGTTAGCTCTTGCGTTTTTATGGTTCACTTGATTAGGTTGAGCACCAAAGCCAAATTTCTACCCTTACCTACCTTGAGCCTAAAATTACAAACCTAAAGTCCTTTTAACTCTAGGTGGTTGAGTCATTTGGTGGAGGAAGTCTTGAGTCATTTCGACACACATGCTAGGATTGCTTGAGTCACTTCCCCTTTGATCTTCTTTGAGCTCACACATTTGAGCTATGAGACGCCACATTGTTTATACCTTTGAGGTTGGGGAGGGAAGTCTTGATGAGGAGTGAGAGGTGTTTAGTTACATTTGATTGGGCCCTCAAACGCCCACTTGTGACCACTCACTTGTTAGCTTGCTTACCTTCAAGAGACTTAACGGTTGGACACATTTAGCATCCATAGGCCCTTCCTTTGTGACTTGGGTTGAGACTTGCGAATTTTTGAAAACCGCATTGCATGAATGAATGGGAGTTGTGGGTTAACTCTTTGGAAACCCTCACGAGAGCACACTCGTCCTCCTTGGCGACTTGGGGGTTTAAAGGGCTTGTCGTTTACACTAAAAGCGACCGTGATTCCTACGAAAGTGAGTTAGTGCATATAGCTTTGTTTTTGTGTTTTAGTTGTTTAATTGAATAAAATCTTCTCTCTTTATTTCTTTAGCTTTTCCTTTTGTGCTCGAGGACGAGCAAAGGTTTAAGTTGGGGGGCATTTGATAAGTGATCTTTTGGGTCATTTATTTATGTCCTTTACCCTCTAATGTATTCCTTTTTAGCTCGTTTTTCTTACATTTTTGTTAGTTTTAGTTTATTTTCTTTTATTTTTATTATTTAGAAGTTTTTATAATTTTCTTTTGTTTATCGTGACTAGTGTATATATTTGGTTTATTTGTGTTTTAGTTTAATTTTAGAAAAATGATATACGCAGCCCTTAGGGCTGCATATAAGCATTAAATTCTTGCTTAAAATGGTAAGTATTTATAGATTTATGTTAAAATTGCACAGAATTTGATGTCATAAATATTTACTTTTTTGAAAACCTTCCTTTTTTGGCTTCTTATATGCAACCCTAAGGGCTGTATATATCATAACCCTTAATTTTATTTTATAGTTTAGTCATTATTTCTTATATTTGGTGTTGTTTGTCTTTGTGTTTAGGTGATTATTGAAAGTGATTGAATTAGTTTGAAGCCAACATATTGAAGTAAAATAGTCAATGGTCACAAAACATTACAAGTGCTTCTACTAAAGTTCGATCCCTTGACCTCTCAACTCCGCCGTGCCGAAAACACAAGCACTTCAACCCATAAGTCACGCACCATTCCGCATCACCATGGCTGGAATTTCTGCAGCCACACTCCACCCACTCCCACGCACCATGGCTGCCAGCCATCAAGCCACCCATTGCAGTCCTAAACTACCACCAATTCAGCCCATAGCACCGCCCAAATCTGCCCTTAACCGCAACCAAATCGCTACAAAGTAGTGGAAACAAGCAGAAGTGGTCGCTCCAAATACGCGAGCGGTCGCACCTAGCACCAAAAACAGCGAGTTAAGAGCGATCGCAGAGCGATGATGATTGATCGCTCCGAAATTACTTGTAACCGCTCCGAATTCATCCCCTATTTTCCTCTGTTTTGGTTGCGATGACTGTTGGGCGATGCAATGGTGATGCGTGAATATTGATGACGATGGTGATTTGATGATGGGCGATGATGATGTTGTATTTTGATGATCATGGGATGATGAATTGATGATGCTGCGTGATGATTCTGATGATGGGCATTGATGTTGGATGGTGAAAGGTTCACAAAATGAACCTGCTTTGTTTTCATGGGCTTATTTGTTTAGTTTTAGGATTTTCTTTTGTTTTTTCTTTAATTTTTGGGAAATTCTACAAAATATCCCTCTAATAACGCGTTTTCCACATTATACCCCTGTTTAAAAAAGTGTCCATAACATATCCCCCAACATCATGTTTTGTTACACAAAATAACCTTAATGCTTAAATTTAACTTAACCATGGTTAAATTAATAAAAAAAATTAAAAAGCAAAAACAATTTAAAAAGCTCCACCACCATCCAACCCCCACTACCATCCAACCCTCGCCACTATCTATCATTATCTACCCATCATCATCATTCCTACCACCCCAAACAAAGCTGATAGCCCGTCATCAAGGCTACCAAAGATAATTATCCTATCTCGGTCTTACTAGTTAAGTAGTAGGGCAAGAAAGGGTCGAACCCACGGGAAAGGTGTTACACACCGGGATTGTTCTCGAGTAACAAGCTAAGCTAAAACTGGGTCAATGGTGATGTCATGAACACTACTAACCTAAGGTGAAATACAATCAATTAACGGGACTAGGATTTGGGTTTCACCACATAACACACATGTAACAACCAAACGCAAGCAATGAGGCATTCTAACACGGATCAACCGACAAGGGGAGACTTTCAAAGGTCCTAACCACTCTCTCAAGCTAGCAAGGAGAACCTCACTTGCAATCCAAGACCTATTCTCATGGCTTGGTTACAAGTTCGATTTAAGCACAAAAGTCACGAAAGCTAGTAACATCCCTAGAATCCGGCCCCTATTCTCATGGTTCCTTCATCTAAGTAGCTAGGAGGAGTTCACCTAAGAGTTCAACTCTCGTTCCTTCGTCTAAGGTCCCTAGAAAAACCACCATGGTAGCTAAGCATGGTAATTAGTAATTGCACCTTCTAAACCACACAAGTCATGGTCAAAACCAACAAAAACCTCAAGCAAGCAATGGAAATTACATGGTGAAATATGGGTTTACTCACAATCCATTAAAAACATGATAATAACAATTTAGAGTTTAAAATATGTAAATTCAAAGCTAAAATCAACAACAATCAACAATTTGAAGCTAATAATCAACTAATAATAACATAACAAGTACTAATAATTCCAACAAAGTAATTGAACAAGAAATTAGAGGAGAGAGAAAATTACAAGAAGCTTGAACCTTGCTAATAATGGTGGAATTCACTTGACAATGCTTTAAACTTGAGAGTTAAAGTAGAAAATACAAGAATTTTGAGAGGAAATTAAAGAACTAAGCTAACCTAAGTGAGAGAAACTACTACTAGAACTAAGCTTGAAAATGAAAGAGTGAATGAATGAAAGTTTGCTGCCCCAAAAATCAGCCAAAATAGACCAGAATTCGTGGCCCAAATAGCACGGCGCGGGCTCGTGTTCGGGCTGGCAGCTTGCCTGCCTGACTTCAAAGTGTCGTAACTTTCTCGTCTCTTATCGGAATTGGTCTTGTGACCACTCGTTTCGAAGCTCTCGAGACGTACTTTCACCTCCAATTAGAATCACCTCAATCCGATCACTAAGTAAAAATATATCATCGTTTGAATCCACACCTAAGAGCGAAAAGGCTTACAAAAGTGCTCCTAAAAGAACCTAAAATATAGTAAAACACGAAAACTACCCGTGAAGCATTAGTGTGACCAAAATAAGTCAAAAACATGCAAAACAACACTATAATGCTTCAAAAACACAAGAAAATAAACACTAAAATACACCTAAAATATGTACAAATAATGACTCATCAAACTCCCCCAAGCAACCAAATATGGAACGGGAGGAGAAATGAAAGTGTCCCTCGGGAAGAGGAAACTCAACATGACTTAAACTCTAACACTAGACTCTATTATGCATGAGAACGGACACTAACTCGAATGACGAGAACAATGACCTCGACTAGCAAACCAAAGAAATGACCAAAGATAGTGAAAGGTTCGGACTAACATGGCAAAACCAATCTCCTCCCATGATCAAATCAACTCCTCAAGGCACTCGTATGACATGAAGCTCACTCTGTGAGGGAGTATTCAAAGATAAGAGTAGGAAGAGGAAGCACGATCTCTCGTACATCCTGTGAGTGGTGCTTGCTCAATAGGCTTGACTTATGACTTTTAATGCAACTTGGAATCAAGTGGTCTTTTCGGGGTTGTAATGGGGCTTTGGTGAAGGTGTGGAAAGGMTTTTAATGTGAWGGTAAACCTAAGAGAAGCATTTACAATCAAATATCAAACCAAACCAAGAAAACTTATCACTAAGCATYAGAAACAACTCCGGAAAGATGTAACAAGGCCAAAACTACTAACCGAGGCACAAAACTATACAAGTGCCTAATAAACAAAGAACCAGAGGAAATAAACTAAATATTCACATGTGAACTAATGACATGTTTTTGTAATTGAAACTTGCTTTGATAATGATAATCAATGTGAACTAGCAAGTTACGATCTTTTGCAAATTTTCTTCTTTTTTTGTTTTTTTTCTTTTGTTTTGTTTTTTTTTAGAACTAAAAGAAACATTACAAGTACCACTAATATTTACGAAAACTAAAACTACTAGTATTTACATTACTAAACTATTACAAACCGAATATATACAATAAATCAAAACTATGCCTCTCTAGCTATGGGATACAAAGCGGGGTTAAGGCTTGTAATGTGGCTAAAAGAAACGAAAGCCAAGGCTCAAAACGGGGAACAAGGGGGGAAAAGAAAAAGAAAAACAAACGAACAAAGAAGCGAAACAAACCTAAAGGAAAAACTAACAAAAATAGCCAAAATCACTTTCCAAGTAAGTCACAAGCAAAAGTTCTCTATAAAAGTACATCATGGGTCTTCTAAGCACTCAAGAAATGAAGACCAAAAGATAATGAATGGTCATAGACAATTGAAGGCTCAAACTCTCACCGGGTTCTAAGAACACCTATCGGAGCATCAAATCACATGGGAGGATCGACCAAACACATGAACCTTTCAAAATCAAAGACTCTGACGCACTAAAGAGGTCAAAGGGATCAAATTAACGACCCGAACAAAAGTGTCCATACCATGCATAAACAAGTCCAATGAAAGATTAAAAGTCAAAACAAGACTCCCCTACTCAAAACTAACTAGAAAAGAAAAAGCTAAAGACGACTAAGCAACGTTTGAAGACTCAATAGCCCTAATAAACCTTGCTAAACAATGGGCTTACAAGCACGTAAGTACAAGTGTACTCTAATGCAAAACGAGAATCAAGACTCAAAAGAAAAAACTCAAAAAGCAATAAAACTAACATAAATGATTAAATTCAATTCCATGGACAAGAATTCAATTCTATACTTTCTCTCTCTAGATTTCTCTCTCTCTCTCTCTCTAATCTTTCGGCCATGGCTCGAAATTGCAGAAGTAGGAAGAAATCTCAGGGTCAAGGAAGTAAGACGGTGAATCACAAGCAAGGGTCCAATGATATCTCGGCTCAATCTCCGTTTCATCAAGGGGGTAAGACGAAGTCAAAGGGTGCTGTTACGGTTTCGCGTTTCGATWTAGGGGAAGCTGATGAACTTGATAATGGTGATGATCAACTGTTGTTGTTGTCTCAAGACTCAATGGAGGAGTTAGTGAATCGATCTAGGATGAAGGCGACGTTTTCGGAATGGCTTGGTGTTCTCAAATCTCATGAGAAAAACCCATGCTCTGTTTTGGAGTCTACTGCAAAACATCAATCTGCTACTCCTGAGGTAACTGTTCCAATGCAAGCGTCTTCATCTTTACCTAGTAAGCATAATGCTAGTTCAAATGGCGTGCCTGTTGTATGCAATGATGCTGTTGAATCTCAACCAATTTTATCACCTACTTCTGATTTGGGGGTTAGGGTTAACTCTGTTTCTGAGGCAGGGGTTGATATTTGTATTACACATGATGACATTGCTGCTGAATTAGCCTACTGGAATCTAGGTGTTGTGATGTATGTGCTTGGTGCAAATCCTAGAGTTGGGTTAATTGATGGTTTTAGTCGGCGAATTTGGGGAAATGCTAATGTGGATAAGGTGTTATTCCTTAAGAAAGGGGTATTTCTGATTCGTTTTCTTAATTTTGAGACCCAAAATAAAGCTCTTGCAATGCAGAATGTAATGCTTGATCGTAAACCAGTTTTTCTCAAGAAATGGCAAGATGGGATGGAACTTTCGTGTCCTGACCTTGTTTCTGTTCCTATTTGGGTGAAATTGCCTGAATTACCTCTTAATTATTGGGGGTGTTTGGAGAAGTTAGTGGGAGGGTTGGGGACTCCTGTTAAGCCTGATCATGCAACAGCTAACAGAGAGAAGTTGGGTTATGCACGGTTCCTTGTAGACATGCCCTTAAATGGACAATACCCTGATTCCATTTCTTTCATAAATGAACTGGGTTTGAAAGTGCAGCAGGAGGTGCAATATGATTGGAAACCTATTAGGTGTGATACCTGTGGGTTATTTGGGCATGAGACTCAGATGTGTAGGAAGAGGAGTAAACAGGTGTGGAAGAAAAAGGATTCCCCTCCTCAAGAACTACCTCCTCAAACTAGTGCAGCTGGCAAGGAGACTACACCTTCTATGAACACTGATTCAGTTATAGAAGGAGAGGTGGTAGCTGCTGAGACTAGGGCCATATCAGAGGATACAATGCACTCTAGTCAAGACTCTGTAGTGCAAGTGTCTCCAGTAAGGAGATGTGATCCTATTGCCAGGAAATCTTCACAGAAGGAAACTTCTAGTGACAAGTTTGTGGTTGGCCAAGTTGTGGTGAACCCAGTCCTTAACCCAATTGGGGTGGAAGGATATGGATAAGTTACTTATATGGAATATAAGGGGTCTTAACAGGCCTCAAAAGCAGAAGGAAGTACAAGAATTCTTTCTGCAACAAAGAGCTGGTTTGGTTTGTTTGTTAGAAACAAAAATTAAGAAGAATTTTGATCAACTGTATACTAATATGTTTCAAGGTTGGAATATCACATCYRATTTTGGGAGACATCCTGGTGGAAGGATYTTGGTGGCCTGGTTRGATAATGAGTATACTTTAATCCCATTAGAAGTCACTGCTCAATATATACATGCTCAAGTCTTTCATGGTGCTTCTAATAAGAGTTTTCATATCACCTTTGTWTATGGCTTCAATGAGAGGCAGGATAGACTTCATCTATGGAAGTTTCTTGTTGCTGTCCAAGCTTCAATTGTAGGACCATGGTTGGTCACAGGAGATTTCAATTCTCCCTTACACTATGAAGACAGGCTTGGTAGTGAAGTCCAATTTTGTGAACTTGCAGACTTTCAGAATTGTGTTGAGCACTCTCAGCTTATTGATCTTTCTCGAAAAGGGTGTACCTTCACCTGGACTAATAAACAACAAGGCAGCAGTAGAGTTTTTTGCAAATTAGACAAGAGCATGGTTAATGAAGCCTAGATGGATGAGTTTCCTGCTTCTTATGTTTACTATCATCCGGAGGGTGATTTTGATCACTACCCTGYTGTGATCCATTTCAGTTCTCAGTCTTATACAGGCAAACGTTCTTTCAAGTTCTTTGACATGAGGTGCAATCATGAGGACTATGAAGCTGTAGTTCAGACTAGTTGGGAGGAGTCTGTGCATGGTTTCCCCATGTATGTGTTGGTTCAGAAACTTAAAAGACTGAAGTCCAATCTCAAAAAGTTTAATCACATGTATTTCTCTAATATTGAAGAACAATTCCATCAAGCTCGAATTTCTCTAGAGAAGTGTCAAATAGCTTTACATGCTGAACCTTCTAATGCTACCTTGCTGGATAATGAAATTGCAGCTAGTTCAGCTTATAGAGTAATTAAGAAGAACTATCTTAGTTTTCTTGCTCGGAGAGCTAAGATTGTGTGGTTGCAGGCTGGTGATGATAACACTCAATATTTTCACAAATCTATCAAGCTGAGGAAGTTTCAACAGAGGGTTATGTCAATACATGATACTCATGGTGGATTTCATGAAGATCCCTAAGCTATTCAACAGGCCTTTGAAGACTATTACTTTAGTCTTCTACGCACTGATGTGCCTATAACTGTGAAGGTTAAAGACGAAATTGTTCACTTGGGTCCTGTTCTCACTACTCATCACTGTGAAATATTGCTGAAGCCTGTGACTGATGATGAGATTAAAAAGGTGTTGTGGTCTATTSCAGGTGACAAGTCATCAGGTCCTGATGGGTACAATAGTACCTTCTTCAAGAAGTCTTGGCAGGTGGTAGGAGCAGATGTGTGTGCTGCCATTAGGGATTTTTTCAATAGTAGCAAGCTTCTTGGAGCAGTTAATTGCACTAAACTTACCCTGATTCCCAAGATTCAGGCTCCTCAATCAGTGCTGGATTTTAGACCCATTGCTTCCTGTAATACAGTTTACAAATGCATCTCCAAGTTGTTGTGCAACAGATTAAAACAGGTGCTTCCTGACATCATCTCTTCCAATCAATCTGGTTTTATTACAGGAAGGCAAATCTTTCACAATGTGAGCATTGTGCAAGACATGATTGCTATGTATCACAGGAAGGCAACACCTTCTAGTTGTATGCTAAAAATTGACATCAAGAAGGCATATGATTCAGTYAACTGGAGTTTTTYACARGACATGCTCACTGCCTTGCATTTTCCTRCTCAGTTCATAACATGGGTGATGGTCTGTGTGACCTCACCTAAGTTCTCTCTRTGTACTAATGGTAGTCTGCATGGTTTCTTTCCTGGCAAAAAAGGGCTTAGGCAGGGTGACCCCATATCTYCATTGCTCTTTGTAATTTKCATGGAKTATCTTTYAAGATTGCTCACTTGGWCTGGCCAACAACCCYAGTATCAGTTTCATTACAGGTGTAAGCAWTTGAAGCTCAATCACTTGGTTTTTRCTGATGAMCTTATGCTTTTYTGTAAAGGAGATAAACAATCAGTCTTGCTTAATATCAGGGCTTTAGCCACTTTTGCAGCTACTTCTGGATTAATTGCAAATAATGGTAAGTCAGCTATATACACCTGCAATATGGACTCTGAGACTAAAGCTGACATCCTGCAAGTTTCTCATTTTACTGAAGGTTCTCTTCCCTTTAAGTACTTGGGGATAAAAGTCAATGCTAAAAGGCTAAGTAAAGGAGATTGTGATAATCTGGTTGATAAAATAACTAGCAGGATACGATCTTGGGGAACTAGAACATTGTCATATGCTGGTAGGGCACAACTAATTAATTCTGTTCTGCTCAACCTCCACTCATACTGGGCTAGCATGTTCCTGTTACCCAAAGCTGTTATAGATGGAGTTATTCGAGTTTGTAGAGCCTATCTATGGGATGGCACTGCTAATTCTGATAAGATGTCTCTTGTAGCTTGGGATCTGGTTTACAGGAGCAAGAAAGATGGTGGTCTAGGCTTTAAAGACAGTCATTCTTGGAATTATGTACTGCTGGGCAAATATATATGGAGCATAGCCTCTAAAACTGATACTTTGTGGGTAAAATGGATTAATTGTGTCTATCTCAAAGGCAGGGATTGGAGATCATATTCTCCAAACTCTGGAGCTAGTTGGTATTGGAGATAACTTTGTAGAGTTAAAGATATGTTTAGAGAAGCTTATCAGTGTGACAGTTGGAAGTTCAATGTTAAAGGATACTTAGTAAAAGAAGGGTATCATTGGCTGAGACAAGAGTCAGTTCCAGTGCACTGGGATTTCTGGGTATGGAATAGATTGAATATTCCAAAATGTAGCTTCATTTGTTGGTTGATTTTGTCTCGGAAGCTCAAAACTAGAGATAGACTTTTGAAGTTTCACATTCCTGTTCCTAAGTAGTGTCCTCTTTGTGGGGTTTCAGAAGAAAGTATAGATCATATCTATTTTCAGTGCCCCTACTCTGCTAGTTGTCTTACTGAGTTACTGATGCAAGTAGGCATTCAGGCAGATCTGTCTTCTTTGCACAAAGTACAACTTTGGGTTCACAAAACCAAGCAATTTAGGCATAAGGTTCTGCAAAGTAGTATTGTAGCCCTAATGTATAGTCTCTGGATACAAAGAAATAGAGCCATATGGGATAGAGTCATTGTAACTCCTGTAGTTTGTATTAAGGCAGTTAAGAAAATGGTGTATTGGAGAATCTGTGGTATCATGCCTGTTAAAACAAAGGATAGAGATAGAGCTTGGTTTAGTGCCATGTTTGGTTCCTAGGTTTCCTTAGATGCTGCAGATGATTAGTCTTCCTTTGAGTACCCTTCCTAGAAGGTGAATCATAGGAGGACAATGATGCCTTTGCATTTAAGGATTGTTTGTAGCCTTTGTGTTGCTGGTGTTGTATATGTACACTTGTTCTTGATATTAATACTATCCTAACTTTTTCTGAAAAAAAAACTAACATAAATGGACATAACCGAACCACCGAACTCAATACGAACCAATGAAAAGCAATACTTAACCCCTTCCCCAAGCTAGCCTAAAAGGCGATCCCCCCAAGCTAGAAATAGGAGCCGTCCTCGTGCTCATGACGGTCATAATCATAACAACGTAACGGCAAGGGTGGGAGTGAGGTTTTACGAAGCATCGTAAACCACACTAGGGGCGGGTTAGAAGCACATGGTGGTCGAGAATGAACCAAATCTCCAACAAAGGGAAAATCAAGCAAATTGACAACCTAAAGTCAATCTAACAACTGAAATTCCCTAACCATCAATAGATCGAAAGGCCTAACTCCAAGCGTCTTAAGATCCCAATTACACATAACTAAAAGGAGTACTTGCACAATTCAATAATCAAAACAATTCAAGCAAGTTCAGAAGTTCAATTCAGTTTTCCATAAATCAATAATATCACATCACAAAAACAATCCCACAACTTGCAATAAATCATAGCTAAAAATAATTATCAATAATAATTAATTCCAATAATCAACAATTATCAATAAACATTACCAACTACTCAAAACAATTTTAAACTAGAGTTGCAACAATTCAAAGTTAGAATTGCAGTTCACAAATAAACTGAAACTCACTTGTCCAGTTCAAGGCCAAAAAATTCAGCAGTAATTCAAGTCACAGTTAACCTCAAACTGAGCTCACAATTGAAGTTCAACATTTTAACAATTCCAAGGTTGCAATCATAGCACCAAATAAGGCCAAATTCGTGTAATATAAAACCAGGATTCCAAATGAAAATTGAACTTTAATTGAGGGTTTAACAATTACTGCAAGGAGTTGTGAAAACGACTCCAAAAATTACCCTAATTTAAGCCAAAAATTCAGAAAAACCGAGCTTTTGCAATTGAGAACCAAGTTCACATGTTGGTGTGAGTTGTCTGCAGAATTTCGCCCACCCCATCAGCTGCGACGACAGCAGCAAGTCCAAATTTCGTGACCAAAATCCCCCAAAAACTCAGATTTTCGAGTGGGTATGATATCCACTCGAAAGACCCAAGTAAACTGCCCCATTTGAAGCACGAACAAGGCTGGGAAACTCAATCAATAATCGCCCAAAATGCCACCACAATAACGCCAAAAAAATGCACTCAAAACTTCTAAAAAATCTGAAATTTCGTGAGCCCTAAACCCCAAATTTTCGAAAATAAACCTAGGAAATTTGGGTTGAAAATCGAAAAATGTGGTTTTTGTGCAATTTGTGTGGAATTGAAATGATTTGAGAGTGAGAATTTGTGAGAGGGAGAGTAAGAGAAGAAAAGAAGAGTGGCGATGGTGACTKATTTAGGCGAGGGAAGAGGAGGGGTGCGAAGAGAAGGGGCTGCGGGAGAGGGAGAGAGAGTAGTGGGGAACGGCGCCTGAGCGCCGCTTTGTGGTGGCGGTGGTGCCGCATGGTGGCAGTGGTGCTGCACGGTGGTGGTCGGAGTGAGGGAGATGAAGGTGAGGGACGAGATGGGCAGAGAGTGTCGTGAGGGATGAGAGTGACTGAAATAAGAAAGAAATAGGGAAAAACAAAAATGAAGTTGAATTTGGTACCTGCAAGCATCAGTTCTAGTAGTAGTTTCTCTCACTTAGGTTAGCTTAGTTCTTTAATTTCCTCTCAAATTTCTTGTATTTTCTACTTTAATTCTCAAGTTTAAAGCATTGTCAAGTGCATTCCACCATTGTTAGCAAGGTTGAAGCTTCTTGTAATTTTATCTCTCCTCTATTTTCTTTTTCAATTACTTTGTTGGAATTATTAGTACTTGTTATGTTATTATTAGTTGATTATTAGCTTCAAATTGTTGATTGTTGTTGATTTTAGCTTTGAATTTACATATTTTGAACTCTAAATTGTTGTTATCATGTTTTTAATAGATTATGAGTAGTTTATTCTAGGGTTTGGGYGAAACCCATATTTCACCATGTAATTTCCGTTGCTTGCTTGAGGTTTTTGTTAGTTTTGACCATGACTTGTGTGGTTTAGGAGGTGCAATTGCTAATTACCATGCTTAGCTACCATGGTGGTTTTTCTAGGGACCTTAGACGAAGGAACGAGAGTTGAACTCTTAGGTGAACTCCTCCTAGCTACTTAGATGAAGGAATAACCATGAGAATAGGGGCCGGATTCTAGGGATGTTACTAGCTTTCGTGACTTTTGTGCTTAAATCAAACTTGTAACCAAGCCATGAGAATAGGTCTTGGATTGCAAGTGAGGTTCTCCTTACTAGCTTGAGAGAGTGGTTAGGACCTTTGAAAGTCTCCCCTTGACTGTTGATCCGTGTTAGAATGCCTTATTGCTTGCGTTTGGTTGTTACATGTGTGTTATGTGTGGTGAAACTCGAATCCTAGTCCTGTTAATTGATTGTATTTCACCTTAGGTTAGTAGTGTTCTTGACATCACCCTTGACCCAGTTTTAGCTTAGCTTGTTACTCGAGAACAATCCCGGTGTGTAACACCTTTCTCGTGGGTTCGACCCTTTCTTGCCCTACTACTTAGCAAGTAAGACCGAGATAGAATAATTATCTTTGGTAGCCTTGACGACGGGCTACCAAATTTTGGCGCCGCCCAAACGAAACCATCCACCCAGACCTGTGACCCCACCTTCGTTGCGTTGCCCCGTTATCTTCTCTCTTCCTCTTCACCCATAACAACCACCATGCCACTTTCACATCCACCCACTGCCACTCTCTCTCACGCCACACACTATACCAACCCCTTTGCAGCCACACACAATCGAATCCCCACAGCCACGAAACGAAATCAATTAAACCACCACAAATCTCCAACCCTCGCAACTTCCAACAAAAAAGAAATTTGGGTTGTGGTGATGGTCGCTCTGAACCTAACCACCCACACAGATCCCCAATTCGAACCGCATTTGATGGTGGTGAAGGAGTGTGAATTCGAAGATGAGGGGATTTCGAATTCAATGGTGGTGGTGTGGGGGGATTTCGAATTTGATGGTGATGGTGTGGTTGGGTTCAGATTCGAAGGGTGGTAGTATGCTGCTGCTAGTGTGAGGTGAAGGAGTGCGGTTGGGGTGGAGAGATGCTATGGTGGTTGGAGGAGGAAGGGCGTGGCTGATGGGGGTGGTTGGGTCAAGTGAAGGTGGCATGCTGCAATCGTTGGGTTGAGTATGCTGGTGGCTGGGTTGGGTAATGGTGGTTTGATTTTATTTTTTTTAATTTTTTTAATAATTTAACCATAGGGTTTGGTTAAAGTTAACCATTGAGGTTATTTTTTGTACACAATATATAAAGCAGGGATTTATTATGGACACTTTTTAAAACAAGGGTATATCATAAAAACGCGTTTTTAGAGGGGTATTTTGTTGAATTTCCCTTTATTTTTCCTTTATATTTTCTTACTTCTTTTTATTTCTTTATTAACTCTTATTCAGCCACCAATATATATACCCATTTTAAGGTAATTAGAAGAAAAAAGAGAGTAGAGTAGAAAGCCATCATCTTATTTTTCCCATTTTCTTAGATTAGATTAGGATTAGTTCAAGGTTTAGAGAGAGAAACTTGTAGTTGGATAATTTTACAATTAATTTCAATTAAGATCTTCATTTTTGGTAATCAATTTCAATCTTTCTCTTTATTGCTATGATTTATTGCATTTTCATCTTGTTTTACTTGTTTTTGCCCTAGATTTACTAGATCTTTAATTACTTATTCCTTGTTAAACYTAGCTTAAATCAATTTCTCAAGCATGATTAGTCTTAGATGGTTGCTTATTTCTTGTTTTCTTGCTTTTCCTATCATAATTAGAAAGTAGATTGCATTTCTAGGGTTTTATGTGATAAAACCCCAAAATTGATTTGGGAGTTTTTGACTTGTTGACTTAATGAAGTGAGAGGAGAAAAATTGAGTGTTGTGAGGCTTTGGATTGAATTTTATCCAATGGTTAACTCTTTGTATTTGATATTCCACTATGCTTTGTCTATGAGTATTAGGGGATTTTTTCTCACACCTTTTGATTTTGGATTTGGGGTTGCGTTGAGAAAGGAATCACTAGTCTAGAATGGTTGTTGACTCTTGTTTTGGTTGGTGGTTTGATTGGAGTTTGGGGTTGTGAGGCCTTAAAGGATACACCTCAAGCTTGGTTTCTAACCCAAGCTCTTGATTGGGGCCCTAGCGGGACGACAAGGGTAATTTAGAGAGTGTCCTTCTCCTCGGTTTTCCTTAGACTCAACAAGTCAATTCCCCCATTCGATCCTAGGTTCTGAATCACATTACCTTAGACTTTTTAGGCCTTTGAATTACCCTTTCTAGCCAATTTGTTACATTAGTTGTTAATAAAAATCACTAAAAATATCTCAAACCTGAATTGAATAATTGAATTAATATACATTGTTCCTCGTGTTCGATCCCCCTGTACTACAACTTAGGGGTTTTTTTATTAGGGCCTCAAAACCTGTCATCAACTTTCCTCTATTGCCTCTTCCTCTTTCATTGCTCCTTCCTCTATTTCCAAACAATCCTTGAGCTTGTTCGTTGTATTCTCTTCCATTACTGGACATCAATCCACTTGTAGCAACCTTTCGAAGGTCATCCGCTAAAAGCGATGTCCTAGTCTCATCAATGGTTAGAATTTCACCCACAAGCATCAATGTTTGAACCAGATTTTCATAAGACTTTCGCAATGAAAGTAATAGTATGAAAGTATACAATTCGGATTTTATCAAACTTAAGTCTAATATAATCTTATCAAACTTATAGATATATTCCCGGATGAAGTGCCTTCTTCCATCTTGAAAGTATACAATTCGGATTTTAAGTAGATCCTATTTGTTAGAGTTTTCGTCATGAAATTTGACTCTAACTTTTTCCACACACTAGCTGCCGTTGTTTCTTCGTTTACCAAGAATGCAAAATCCCTCTCAAGACATAAGATTATGGCTGCTCGTGCTTCAAGATCTAACTCTTCCCAATCCTCATCCTTCATGTCCTCGGGTGTTTGTTCTTTTCCTACTAACGCCTTGTGCAACTTTTGTGATATAAGCAAATTTTTCATTTGCATCCTCCAATAGGTTAAATCATTTTTCCCATTGAAATTTTCAATCTCATATTTCCCAACTATTACCATTCCACTAGTAGAAGCCATTAACCCATTATACATAATTGTTCAAAATAAAAAAATTAACCACTTAATATTTTGACGTAGGCTCTGATACCAATTGTTAGAACTAGCAGCGAAAAATGTGGCTTATACTAKATAATATGAAATTAATGCCTCACAAGTAAATAATATTTTGGAATAACAAACTACCATTTATGAAGGAATATAAATTTCTTAACTCTTTCACGTGAATAAAAGATGAATTTCGTAACTAATTCATTTAGATGAGAAAGGATCCTCTCCATTTCTTCTCATCCATTTCCTATCTTAATATTTTGACACCTAAATTACCCTAAATATAAAATTTACAAAATTTCCCTATTTACCCCTATTATTCATCTCCAATCATAAGATTAGGAAATGGATTCTCCATTTTCTCTAAGAAATGGATCGGACAGGATCCTGACTCCATTTAAATAACTTTTTTCGAGTGCATATGAGTAATAAAGGCGGGTAAATATTTATTAGAATGGGAGAGGGAAGGAGGATTCAAATCAGCAATCACAAGAAGGATAAAGGTAGAGTTAGAACCAAAAATACTTCTACTTCTTTCGAAATTGTTTGCCGTGTGTCTTTGTCATTTACACCTTAGTAGTACCTTACTTTGTTTTAATTGGATTGGACAAATTGACAATATTTGACAATAATTCGACAAAACAATGTTCTAAAAATTCACAAAATTTAATCCATACTCGAAATATTCCTATGGGTGATTGAAGTGGGGTAGTGTTTCATTTCGCAAACAAATTTTTGTTTGGGTTTGTTAGTTGCTAAAAATTTCGGAGTATTTACAAGTTTTTTCCCTTGAAAAAATGTTTGGGTTTGTTAGTTGGCAATCACTCTCCCTTGTAATGCAGTTGTACTCTGACTCTATCGAATTGAGTTCTATGTAATTGAAGGCTTTTGCAACTTTTCGTAAACTTGTTTAAGCTAAACTTATGTCTCATTCCACACTCTACATATTCTCTAAAGCTAACTATGTTCTTTTAGCCTTTGTCTACTTTCCTAGGAGCCTTTTATGTTAGCAAGGTTATCCATTATAACCAATAACAAGAGGGGCAACCCCTTAACGAACCAAACACAATATTGGGCGTTTGACTTGTTGGTAAAGTGCAAAATCACTTTAACAATTGTGGCATTAGATTAACAATGATATATTATTGTTTGAACGGTTGTTTAATCTCCACAATTTCTTATGTACTGGTACACGGTTGTCATATTGTTAATATTTGTGTAGACACCTGAAAATGTGTCTCCCCAAATGAGTAATCCGTGATGAAACATACCGCGTCTCGCGTTTGTTTCGACTCAGAAACGATGCTTTGAACTCACGAAAGTTGGAAATACGTGAGGTCGTACTCGGAACTATTGAGCAAAGGTCACGTACAAGGCAAACATATTTTTTCGAATTTTCTCAAAGGTTTCAAAGGTTATTTCAACGAGTTACACCCGGCGTATTCATGCTTTTTGATTTTCGATACATGTCCAGTCACAGTTTTTTTGAATCCGCATATTGTTTAAATTATTTTTTCTGATTTTTCTATGATTTTCTAATGAATTTTGGCACGTTTTAAATACGCAGAAAAATACATGAATATAATTAGAAAAATACTCCGGAAATACGTGGAACCTTCTAGAACATTCTAGAAGATCCTTGTTGGAGAGCAAAGGGTGTCTAGGTGCGATCGATCAAGGGAATGCACGATGATACAATTCGGGGAAATCGAAAATCATTTCGAGGTTTTTTGGAAAAATATATACGAACATACTGATATGAGCGTCAATTATCGGCGCAAGCTGAGCGTATATAGCATCCACATGGATAGCTACTATACGCTCCTCAACCGCGTTATATACGTCAATCTCATTGCCAAAATATTATGGAAAGCAAGAGCGATATACGCTTCGTAATGATACGTATACGCTCCTCATGAGCGTATATACGCTCAATCCTGAGCCGTTATACGCAGTTTTTTTGCTCCGTTTTTGCCCGTGGCCTATAATACGCTCTTTGCCTGCTCTTCCGACCTTCATATCTTCCTACGGCGTATCTACTTCTCTTCTCTCTAAACGGGATCAAAACATATTACTTTGTCGTTATTTGTCAAAAGTTCATTCGTTCTTTGTCGAATCACAAGCGATTGATAACAAGGTTGAAATTCTGAGACATTACTTCAACAATATCTTTCTCACTTTCTTTTTAATATTGGAACTACCATTGTTTATGGACGTTTTTAATATAATTAAAGCATGTAGAACTCACTTTTTAACTTGTGTTCATGTAACATATCGTAGGGTTTTTACATGTTTGCAAGGTTTCATTGGTTTTTGGTTTCATTTATATATTATTATTCATTGTCAATACTAACATTCTTTATATCTTGTAATGCATGCAATGAAGGCGAAGCATCCATTGCGTCTGCGTTTTTATAAAGGACTAACTACTTGTTTCTTTTGTTTTCACTGTAGGTCGATCCAAGGCAAAGGATTCGTCATTGCGTTTACAAAACTCAACTTTTGTTTTCTTTTCAGATTTACGGGTAGTAATGAGTTTAGCTATATTATCGAAGTCTTATGCACTTCATCTTTTGCATATTGTCATTATTGTATAATTTGTATATACTGGTTTTTGCTAAACAAAGACAAATTATGTGGAATCACTTTAAATCAGATTGAACTATGGACAGCCTGTTGGTTTAGCGCACCGTTTTTAACATGATTAAACAAAGTGGTCTGCATTTCATGAGGTTAGGGTAGTTGTTGCTGCATAATATAGTAACACTGTTCATGTAGAGTCGTTTAGAGTTAGTTCGAGCTTCTAAGCAGTGCTAAAATAATGTAAGTGGTGCATGCTCAAATCATCGATTGCGAATCGGAATTGCAATGAGACGGAGGTAGAGGCCCGGTGTCATCGCGGGCGAAATTGGGTTCGACTAGATCTCGATGTCCGACGACTTGACTTGGTTCAGGACCAGCTATTATTGGTGGACGTGGGGCTTGATTTGCACAACGTTTATCGGGCGTACGTTGCATAACTTCTCTAGCACGGTGGCGACTCCCTCATTCGACCACATACCCATACGACATCTCACGTGCGGGATTCCGTGGTCAAGCCCACGCATAAGCACCTCGTATGTATGTACAAGCCGCGCGCCCGCTCAGCTGAGGGCGCGGCCACGTCCTATCAATTTGGCGACTTCACTGGGGATAATCACGTTACGGTGAAGTGGACAGACTTGAAAAGTCTCGTAATTCACGATCATCATGTTTTATTGCAATTTCGTTGCATATTTGCATGTAACCATATCGCATTAAGGTCACAACTTAGGCACCTTGGTCTCAATATGGGCATGTGTCTATGCCAGAGACTACCACTAAGGGGGCGAAACTACCTTGGTTGCATGTGGTTTATTGATCGCATGGCTTAAGGCAAGTTCCTATCCCGCCCATGCCGTGTGTATACCGCGTTACTGATGCGTGTGATTAGAGGATATCTTGGCCATAACATCGCTAATTGCTAGGGTGAAACTGGACAAGCTCTACCTTTGTAGGCATGGTACATCTTTGGCTTAACCAGCGACCATCACCGTACTCCTAGAATGACCCTAGGTGGTTTGAACTCATTAAGTCTGATTGTGTGGGTTACTTTGAAGTGCATATGTGACTTAGTGTACTCTTAGCCTTGTACGTATTGAACTTAACACATCACATAAAGCAATAGAATATTGATCGTCTTTTAGTTAGACATAGGATTCAACATACATTGCATATTTACACACGTCATTTTGTAAAAGGTCATTTACCTTTTTTCAAAAAAAAAAAAAAAAAAAAAAAATAAAAAAAAAAAAAAAAAAAAAAATTTATCGAAAATATATAAAAAAAAGGGAAAAGGTGGCCATGCATTCATATAGTTTTGCATTAGGAGGCATGCTATAGGAGCGATGATGTTAGGGCAATGATAGTCTTTGAGTCCAAAGTGAAGCTCCAATTATCGTGCGGTCTTTGTTATTGGCAGAGAATTCAACATTGATCCCCCGTTTGGAGTTCGCAAAGCTAATCAAGGCTAGTTCAGAGAGCGAGTCAGTCATACACCATCCGCATTCTCGCAAAGGCAACCTTTTAGAATCACAAGTCCTAGCATCTCTCATCATTAACATGAGCGACGAAAACGTTAGGAAGATGGATGAGGCTCGACTGACCCTGTGGCAAACTTAGCCAATGATGGGTGGAACATCTCACCGCACCTTACTCTTACTCTGCTAGAGCATCGTAACGAACATGGAGAAGTGTTCAAATTAAGACACTTTGCTGAATGGGCAAACTTACTATGAGAAATCACTGAACGAGCATCTGTCCGCTGCCAACCTCAACCCTGACCAAGTTTTCTCCGCCAAATATTCCCTCAACTTCAAGCCTTACTGATGTAATCTACCTCGGTTTACCATCTTCAAAAGGTTCTTTTATAGTGCTACATATGTCTCTCAGAGGGCGTCGACCTTGCTTACTACCAAAAAACCAGGGTCTTTCACTTACTCCCTGTGCCTCTGTGTGCCAGAAATTGGTTTCTCTCTACTTGTCTGAGAAGGAGACTGACACTTGGGAGGTATGTTGCCTCTTGCTTTTATGACTCCGTTAAAAGAGTGAACACTTTCAAAGTGAACTTTCTCTCGTGACTTGAAATCTGAAAACAAGAAGAGAAGAGGGATTTCCTATCTGCATTTCTTCTATCTAGGTGGAAGGGGCCTGCCTGCACCAGCTGGATTCATGCTTAACCTCGCCGAATATTGAACTGTCGTGGAAAGCTTTTCATATGAACGTGCAACCAAGATGAATTCAAAATCACCGTTTCAGCTATTTGGGCTAGATACTTTCGCAACGATCTACCTATCCACATGGTATGCCATTTTAGAGGATGACTTGTTGAAGAAACAGCTATCTCGCAACAACAAACAAGATCACAACAAGCAAGACAATATTCTGGTTCTTTCAAACAATGTTTCTGACATGCAAGCTACCTCTGGTTTCCCCAAGAATCAAGGTTATTATCGTCTAGCCGTGAATATTTTCTCATTGGTATGACTTATACTCAAGACGTTTGAGGCGACTTCGAGACAACGGAACGGATCACACTATCAATGGTCCCATAGCCTTGCCTTGCACCTGGATCAGAGAAGCGGATCACCACAAATGGGACCATTCGCGAAAGTACTTATGCAAATGTACCATCCGAAGGCAGAAGGTAATCACACAAACTGAGAGTCGATACAATATAATTAGCAAAGGCATAGGTCAGACAACAGTGGTTGATGATTTGTGGAGGCTCCTTCCACAGGTACAGAAAAAACCGAACATCACAATCCTAAACCTATGACCTTTACATCTCATCAGATTTCTGTGTGAGAGGACAAAACTTTTGACCGCTCAAAACTGTACTGACATACTAGTCAGTGGGTCAGCTGGGGTCAATGTGACTCACTCTACTTCTTCAAATGACACTTCTGTTAATTGGCTTTATGGGGACAGCCGACTGATGATCCCACGACTACTTATTTGAAGGGTCGGCGGACCTAGTCAAGCCATGAACAGGAGAGACTCTTGAACTTGAAGAATTTCCTGTCAAGAATCCTCAAGGCACAGACACATGGCATGTACTCTAACAGGAGTTGGGCGTGTTCTCTGACGCACTTACTCAGACATGACACCTGTTCCACTCAAGTCATCCCCACACAAGAAGAAGAATCCCATTATCAAGCAACTTAAGACGAACCAAGCCCGATGAACGCTTTTGGCAATTGATCGTCACCTCTTCGAAAAGTACTCGTGAGGCTCTCTTAAAAGCTACATCCACTGAATCAGTCATCGAGCGAGGACAACTTCTGAAGGGTGCTCAATTCATTAACCCAACACGCATGTCTCTCCTTATGCGTATTTTTGACGAATGAATTTGCCTCCTGGGGCCACTCACAAGAAGGCCCTTTCACCTCACTTAGTGGTGTGTTACGGCAGTTCAATATTCAATGACCTTTAGGTAGACAATGGATGCCTCAATGTTTTGCCCTTGAGAACTGCCTCAAAAGCTTGGGATCGCAAAGATTGATCCTTCAAGCTAATACTCAAACATGCCGCTGCTATCAAATTCAAAGAGACAGGCTTTGGATCATATGCTCCACATTGCTGCTGGCATCAATGACAAAGGAGTGAAGTTTCATGTGATGGATTGAGTCAAAATTCATTCATCTATGCGTTGGTCGATCCTGGCGCATTGAACCTAGGCGCTGTTCGCCTCCTCTTTCATCAGAAGTTCAAGTTCTTTATTCATGGCGCTCCTGACAAGTTAATATCGATTGATCTCCATGAAATTCAGCAATAGGAAGTCACCTGTACCAAGTCCAGCACGACAATGAGGTAATGAAGGAACTTTGGGGTTTTTCGACTTGCTGTGATTGAAGAAATCCTTATGATGCTAATCTCACATATCCATGATATACTGAAGAAACAAGGCTACTTCCCGGAAATGGCCTTAGGATCAACAAGGGAACATCTTCCATCTCTTTTCGTCAATTCCCAAAAGAATGACAAGTTCGGGCTGGCGATATCTGCCCACAAGAAGAGATAAGGAAGCAAGCACCTGAAATTATTTGTTCTCTGAAGAAGAATAATTATGGCACACTCGCCCCTTAACAGAGCTTTTACTTCTCAATAGGCTCTATTTGCGAGATGAGAGGAATTTCCGGAGCTTTGCTTCCCTGAACCTCTACCTAACTGCTGATGGCAAAAAGTCATCCAGGCTCGAGAGTCTTTCAAACTGTGACTTCATTTGAAGAATTGTTTAATGACACCTTCAAACTGCAACGCACTGTGATGATCACCTTGGGCTTGGGTTTTACATTGGTATGGAACAGAGGAGGAAGAAGCTTACATGTTCAAAAGGTTTGCGAAGCTACGAAGTCGTTGACCAACTAAGCTGAATTACTCCTGCAAATGACATGGTTCCGAGGATGGCGCAAAACCTTGAGATCACGTGCACAGACGCGCAGTTCCATTTCATGTGGAGAGGGACCAATGTTTGAGGATCTGGTCTGCAGGAGGATTCTGATGTCTCGTCTAGTCCTAAGTTTCGGGAGTCTAGTGTTAGCAGGTCAGGAACGGTCTGTTGGACCAATTATGCACTGTTTGGAGTAGTATGTTCTCTCACCTTTCTGAAGGCTTCTGCTTTCGATGTAGATGATTCGAATTCAATAAGACTAGTGCCTTTCGCTTAATTCTTCTTCTTACTTCTCCTTCCCTTAATTGACTGCTTTATTCTGAACGCTCTCTAATAAAAAAACGATGATGAACTTATTAAGCAATGGAAACCATGAGCAAAGGAAAACCTCATTTGAAGACACCGAAGAAATCAACAATTTTCAGCAATGATGAGCACAAATTTGGTAAAGATAGGTTCTCAGTCTTACTGCAGAATGAAAGGGCACCAGTTAGGTCCAGACTCTCAAGGATACAGAGGATGTGTTGATGGTCTTACCGAAGGGGGCATCGGGAATCGATAGAGATTGCCGAACATACATACATTAATTGAAAGGGCAAACCTGTTAAGCAGAACTTTAGATGAAATGAACCTGAAATATATACTCAAGATTGAGAAGAAGTGCATCAAGCAGTTAGAGGCAATTTTCTTAAGACAGTGCCACTTACCCAGATGGTGCCATATAGTCCCAGTCATGAAGAAGGATGGTAAGAGTACCGAATGTGTTGTTGATTTCCGCGACCTCAACAAGCAAGTCCAAAGGTATGATTACCTTTACACCACATAGGACATCCTGGTGGCTGAACACCGCACATCGACGCTCTGTTATCCTTCACATGACATGGGATATGCAGGGTATATCAAGTATAAGATGGTGAACAGGACATGGAGGAAACGACCTTCATCACTCCATGGGGAACATATTGCTAACCAGTCATCGCATTCGGTTTGAAACGCGGACAGCCACCTATCAACGCAGGCTAGCCACACCCTTTGCTGAATTGATGCATTAAAGGAAGATGGAGTATATGTTGATACATGGATAGTGAAGGCAAGGAACGACAAAATACCAACGCACGTTTTAAGAAGTTCTGCTCGAGGGCCTTCAGCAAATACAATGAGACTCCAATCCAAAAAGTATGATGCATTCGCAGTTACTTCTGGAAGCTTTCTTAGGGTATGTCAATTAGCACGCCGAGGCAATCGAATGCATCTTCAAATCAAAGCCATCAAATGTCCCTTAAACCACCTATCAAGAAAGGGAGATTCGAGAGATCTTTTGGGGCTCCTTCAATACATCAGCAAGGTTCATCTGTCCAATCACACTATGATGTGTGGAGCCAATCTTTCACAAGCTTAGGAAGGATTGACCAAGACTTGGGACGAGAATAGTCACAAGGCTTTTGGAACAAAGCTGAAGAGTACCTCTCCAACGCCTACCAGTTCTCACTTACACACTTCGGACTTACACTAGCGGTTACCTTACTGCTCCAATCGAAAAAGCTACTGGGGCAATTGCTTTTGCTCAAGAAGCAACGGGAAGGAAAATGAGCTATATTAACTTGAGGAAAAGTTTTTCCATATGAGACGAAGGTCATTCCATACGGAAAGACTCTTGCTTGATTGGTATTGGGAACAAAAGTCAGGCATATCTTAATTAACCCACAACCACGTTCACCATTGTCTCGATAAATGCTGATCTCATTGAACGCTCCTTGGCAACCAGCTATGTACGTTGGGCGCGCTTCAAATGGGTGGTTATGCTTTCGCGAATTTGATACTCAAGTATGAATCCCAAAAGGCCGATCAGGGAGCATTGTTCTGAATTTCTGGCCGAAATTCACCTGGCAAGAAGCAGAGCAGAGATTTGAATTTCCCGACACGAGGATGCTATTGATGACTGAAAAGACGGGGTTGGTGTTCTTATACGTTTGATGGATCTTAACCAAAAAGATGCGGTGATGACGCATACTTCTGGTTATCGCAGCGAAGAGAGCACACGGCGATTTTCCGTAAAAGCTAGACTTCAATGTTACAATACAACGCAGGCTGAATATGAAAGCTGCATCTTGAGGTTAGAATTCAGCCATCGCGCACTCGGAGTTGCGAAGTTGGAAGGGTAGTCGGGGCTCTTCCTTGAATACATCAATAATTTACTGGGAATGGAAAGTCTAGAGTGAGAGTTGGTTCTTTATCAAGCACATCTAGAGACAAATTGCCCGGACATTTCAAAGAAGATAGAGGTTATACCCTCCTCACGCCGAGACGACAAACAATTTGCAGCGCTTTGGCTAAGTTAGCTTCGAAGTGATCACACATCCCACAACGTCATAACACATCTGCCATTAGTTATCGAAAACAGCTGGCAATTCCCGCTTCATGTCAATGCCTTAGGGGATGAAGAACAAAAGACCAATTGTCAAATGGTTGAGGAAACGAAGCCTTGGTATTCACATATCTTCGAAGTTTTTTGAAACAGATGAAATACCCTCCCAAGACCTCGAAGACAAGCACAACAGCTTAAGGCGATTGGAATACCATACTATGGTGATACACGAAGGGGCATTGATAAAAAAGGGCTACCTGCGTCGCTCATTGCTTGTGCATTCCTCAAGATCGAAGCAAATAGTGATCAATGGATAATGTGCATGGTGGCGTGTGATGGCACGCATATTGAGTGGGAAAATACGTTGGCAAGAACAATTATCCCCTTGGTTATTATGGTAACCATTGGAAAAGGCACTGTCACGACCTATGTTCAAGAAGTGCGAACACGTGCGTCAAAAAAGCAATGACCACCGCATCCTGTACCTCAATCCCTGCTACCTATAACTTTCATTCCCCTTGGCCATTTTCCAGCATTGGGGGGGCACTTGACATTATTGGAAAGCATTACCCACTACCAGGACTAAGTGGGCAATGCATTCAATCTTCGTCCGCCATCGACATTTCACAATGGGTGCGAGCAGCTCCTCTGTATACTCTTCAAGAATCAAACAGTGTTGGGCAAAAGTCTCATGAGACCAAATACTTGTTTGTCGCGTTTGGGTGCACATGAAATCATTAGCTGACAAGTGAACTCACTTCCAGAAAGGTGCGCTGAGTTAATATGCACGTACAAAATCAGGATATCGAGTCCTCCTATCCGGCCGCAAAACACAACGGAGCTGTAGAAGCCGCAACAAAATGGACAGACGAATACATCGCCAAACATGACTGAAACTTTACAACGGACTTTCGGCCTCACAAGTCATCTTTTGCTCTTTTTGGGGGATATGCGAACTTCAATTCGGACCTCGATCGGGTGCGACTCAGTTATCACTGGTTGTATGGTACAGAAAGCAGTTTCAACCAATTTGTAATTGGAGGTTCTCCATCACTACCGAATTCTGACTCGAAAGCAAAGTCCCGAGGCCAGAGTGGGTATGTGTAGATATGACGATACTCACACTTTGGATGTGGATGCGGGCCTCGCGCCCTTAACAACGTGCCATCTATTTCAACAAAGGATCTCGAGGGCATTCTACAAGGATGTTAAACCTCGTACAGTAAGGAGGTGACTTGGTGTTTGAAGCATTTAGGAAAATGTTTTGACCCTCAGGGGGCACGGGCAAGTATCTCTTCTTTCTTT
>SNQN01006368.1:13555-39111 GCA_008642245.1 Bassia scoparia | reverse complement strand
GCTTAACCCACTAAGTAATTTGAAAAGGGATTATGAATAGGACAATTCTTTTTTTTATCCCTCGATTGCAGGACAAGTTGAAAGAGCTTCGGTGGTTAAACTTCCTGTCTCGCGCGGGACACAACGAGGTGGGTTGTTCATYTGGGGCGAGATTATAAATGGAAGAACCAATCGACCCRGTAAATTCTTCTCCTAGTAAAAAAAGAAGAGCTCTAATTCAACACGCCTCTAACAAAACCTGCCACAAACCTCCCTTCAGGACAACATCAATCTGTGACTGAGATACCAACATTGATGAATCTAACTAAAATGCGGATAAYAATCTTGAATGATCGTCGAGCCTTTTCGATTTGAAAACAACTTGAAAAGAGATTTATGCTTACACATAGCTTAGGCTTGGATCTTCGACCCTTCGCCGGCCAACTTGCTCAACCTTTTCCTGTCAAGAAGGGGCGAAAGCTAGAAAGTAAGAAAGAGAAGTTTTTTAATTAAGCTACCTTTTTCTACATAGAATTGACAATAGAATCTCAATAAGTTTGCTGGGGACGCCTATTCTTTTCGAAAGTAACCACTCCCTTGGTTTGGGGGTGTGCTCCCTGCAACCTCCCTGAAAGATGAGAGATAGACTTAAAATTAGGAGATTTCATCATAGTCTTTACTCATGGGCTAACAGGTCACACTTTGGTAGAGGATCTTTGCTTGATTTGACTTCTTCCTTGATGTGCTTCTTCTTTAAAGAAATTTCTTGGAAATCGTTGCACCAAATCGTAATGAAGTCCTATTAGGAGACAGTCGGGGGCAGAACAAGGATGGCCTTACTAAAGGGGAACTCCAAGTGAAGACCTATTAAGCCCCCCCCCCCCCAATTGGAACGTAAACAAATTTGACCAATTTTCCCTTTTTAATAACTCAAGAAATATGTCTTGTTCTCCTAAAAGGAGTCTTTCTTTTAACATCATCACTCGAAGATACATAACAAAAAAGAAAGAAGAAGGATATACGTAGCTAGTCTAAGAACTCTTTTTTAGTCCCGCTTTCCAGCAGGATTGATCAAGTAGCTCTTTCGTCTTTGTGAGTTGAGATTTCTATTAATGAATTATGAGTTTGGTGACGGTTCCTGACGCGAAAAAGACCTAACAGACAATCCGTTCTTTCATCATCTTTGCATGTATTTGTTTCTGCATTATCTCTACCCATCTTACAGATTGATGATGAGTTTTAATTTTTTAAATAATTTGAACTTATAATCCAGACATTTTCCTAGAATAGATTTCAAAATTTTCTAAGATTTTTTAACCAATTTGGAATATTTTGGGAAGTTTGTCGCAATTTTATTTTAATTGTTGAAGTAATTGAATTTAAGATTAAAATAAACACTTATAAAAATTATGTAAATTATAAACATCAAATAATACTAAGTTACCTAAGAAAGGAAGTATTCACATATTTTTTTTTTCATAATTTTGCGACTTTTGGTTAAATATTGTATGATTGGCTTATAGCAAAAAGTTAGCTTCCTCAACTGACCGAATATTCGCGCAAGTGAATTGCTACTGATTCCTACAAGATTTAAAAGAGTTTAGGATATGTGACGATGAGCCGCAAAGAAGCTTCGGAGGTCCCGGGATGTGGATTTCTCCCTAGAGCAGGATGTCCTACATTCATTCCGATTCGGCTTCCATTGTACAACTTTTCTCAACAAAAGAATCATTTTTCTATCCCAAAATAAGACAAGAATTATTGCAAAGGTAAGGAAGTTCGAGATCAAAAAAGAGGATAAGCTCCAAATTTGGTGCGTAATTTCGTGCCACTTGGGCTAGATTCTGCTTCTCCTCTTTCTCTTGTATGTTTGTGCATGAAGTATATAAGAGTGCCAGATCCGACCCTTCTATCTATCGAATTTTTTGGCACGTGTGTTTTGGCTCTTCTCTCTCTACATGTCCATAGTGACTCTCTTCTCTCTCTTGTATAAGAATTCTCTCACAACAACATAAACAACACTATTCGAAACAGATAAACACAAACAAATAGATTATCGGGTGGGTCAAGGGTTTTTAAAGTTAAGGGTCAGAGTTCCATATCCGTTCTTGCTACGAAAACCGTGTTGAGAGTAGTGTTGAGGCCATCGTTCTCTAGTCTAAGACCTTCGTTTTTGCTATCAGCTTGTGTTTAAGAAATTTGACTTTTGATTGTCCTTTTTCGTGTGTAAATGATTATAACTTTCGATATTAACATATTCAGAGTTAATCATAATATATAATACAACTTTACGTAACATCTACAATTGTGCTATGTGTATCGTGTGATTCACTCAATTAATATGTGTTAACAAGATGCATGCTGCGAATTGTGACGTGTTTCAGAGCCTAATGAGATAAATGCATGGATCACGCCGATAGGGACTTTCCGAAATACGAAATAACAACAAATGGGAAAGCGTTGAAGCAGGCGGACAACACAACAGCGAAATCCGTTCGACGAAGAAATGATAAAAGGCACCAAACTAGAAAACGTTCCTATATTTACGGGAAGCACGGGCGGACGAATGAAAGCTAAAGTACACAAAGGGCATTCACATGAATCTCCAATGGAGAACAGATCCTAGGTAAGCAAAAGGAAGGCATGTGGCACAGAGAAGGCAGCAAGCAAACACCAAAAGTGCAGGGAAAAACTAATGCATTTGGTTTTGCAAGTATTCTGGGTACTGTTGGCTATGTGTATAATGATAGAGGTGAAATCATAAAATGGGGGGCGGGTCAGGAAGGACGGGGCTTGTATACTAAAAAGTTAGGGTTACGAAACCCGCACAAAGTGCGGGCTCTTTTACGGGGCCATTTACGGGTATGGTGGGCCGGTGGCTTTTTGTTAACTTAAAAAATGTGTTTTTTTAGTTGGCCAAGGCTCTCGGAGTAGAACCTCACTTTTTGTGGGGCGTAGCGGGCCGGGCGACGGCCGTGGCTAATTGTTGATCATCGGTAGTATTATAATGAGATCTTCATCTCTACAAACGACAGCAAAATGTAAGTCGTTCTATGAGTAATCATGGTACAATGTGTCTATCCCATATCCAAGATGAGAAATGATACAAGAACAGACCGTTGCTGGCTCGGCAACCCACATGTTAAATGTTTGTGTGTTTGTTTATTTGCTTTTTATATTTGCTGCTGTACAAGAAGAGAGCCAATCGATGAAGACGCTACGGACCTATAACAGCCTTAGGTTCGCCTCATTAAGCTCCGAAGCAAAAGAAGAAAAATTCGGTTATCAGTATCTATATCATTCCCCCTTAGAGTATATTTAACTTCAACATGGAAAGTTAGATTCTTCAAAGCTTTAGATCAATAAATTTATATAACAAGCAGCAGCTATTTGACATTAAAGGTATGGTGGATGAGGGGGAGTTTTAAGTGAGGCAAAGAGAAGGGCTGAAGAATTGTGGTAATTAGAATAAAGATGATCCGAAGAGATTTGGGTTTTGACTGTGAGGATTTACATTTTGCTGCACTTTGGTTTTCTGATAATGTTTGTTGTCGTGTATATGTGGAATGGTTGTATTGTTGTTGTTTGTAGGCTGTATATTATAATGTATAGGGATGTGGTTTTATGAAATCCAGACGGTTTTGTTTTCTTGTGTGTTTTATTTTTTCCTGAGTTTATTTGCCGTTTGTCTTATACTAAAATATATATTATCTGTGTGAAAAATTTGTTTTTTTAAATCTTTTTATACCCTAGTTTGATACCTTCACTACCGTGATAATGTTTTATAAACATTAATAAGCTTAAACTTTAGAGATAAGGGTGTGTGGAGGATTGGTGGAGGGGGATGGGTGGTGGGGGAGGAGTGGCTACTCCGTTTTTGTTATAAATATTTTATTTTTCGTTGTTTTTTTTCAAACGGCTTCACATAACTTATGTTTGGCTAATTTTAGACCATGTAGTTATTTGTAGAAAGTATCAAACTTTAGAGGTATTTTGTGTTGAGGTTGTAGGAAATTTAGGTATTTGTAAGGGTTAAAAATTGTCATGAAAAGAAAAAGTCTACGAAAGGGTATTACGTCATAGAAATAAAATCCCCCAACGAATGTAATAAAAATTTAATGCATACTTCTCCAAAGAAGGATCGTGTGTCTTTTTTTTTCTTTTTTGTTTTTTTTTTTTTTTTTTTTTTTTTTTTTTTTTTCTCTTTGTGTTTTTTTTCTTTGCTAAACGTGTCACTATCCCACCGTTTTTTATCTTTTTAGTTTTTCAGCCGTTCGCCTCCAGGTAGGGAACACTAGGCACTACCTTCCGAGTTTAAGGGAACAATTGTAATCGTTTCTGGCGGCTGGTAGAGGAGGGATAGGTAGCTAAAAAGAAAGTTTCTTGTAGCAATTAGTGTTTTTTTTTTCTTTTTTTGTGCTAGAGTTTATTTCGAATATGTTTTTTTTTTATTTTTAAAAAAATTGGTTGTTTTTTTTCCATCTTTGTATTTGAGTTCGGACTCACTTCGAGGGAGTTTTTTTTTATACTGTTTTTCTGGCCAAATTATGTTCGGATGCATATCAAGTCCAAACGTCTATATAAATTGGTGATAGTTGGGTAAATAGTTTTACTCATAAATCCTTGATAGTGGTGATAGTTAATGGTTCCATGTATATATGGTGTTATATACTTGACCATTTTTTAATTTTAAGCATGTTGTACTTCATAATACTTAATAACAGTTGGATCAAAAAAGAATGTGTTCTTTACATTCTTTTGTGGATTTTCTATTGTAGCTATTATCAATATCAGTTTAAATGTTACACGTGAACCAACTATCACTCCAAATACTTATAAGATGGTAGAAAACTTGTTTTTCTGCATGACTTTATCTTATTGAGAAAGTTTTATGTCATAAAAAGGTTTGTAGATTTGCATTTTCAAAGAATTAACACCTAGGAAATATGTGCTTTTATTATTCTGTTTTATTTTTTTTGTTTATTTTTTTTTTCGAGTATTTTTGTTTTCCCTGTTTTTATTATTTTTTCTTGCTTTATGATCTTATTTGAGTTTTTTTTTCCCATACGAACAATTATTTGTTATTCTACTACACTTGAAATTATTTCAGTATAAAAAAATGACAACCAAAAGTTTTCTTGTTTCCCTTACACGAGAATTCTTCAAGGATTTAACACCCTAAAATTATTTTAATATTTGAACTAGTAAATTTTTGTAAGCATTTTTCTAGAAATTTTTCAAAGATATTTCTGGGATTTTTTTAATGTTTACTCATTTTCGGCGTTATATACATTAATTAATCATTGCAATATAATTAATTATATGTCTACAAACTTCAAAAATATGAAATTTTCAACACAAATTTATGAAATTTTAAAGGAATGTTACCTATTTCTTCATAATTTTTCTACTCTGTGATTAAATATTAATATGTGAATTGTTAAGCAAACTCGTAAACGAGCGAACGAACGGAGTGTTCCGAAAAGTTTCGGAACCTTTCTTCATCATGGCTTGCTCCCGAGGATGTTAGATGGATCACCTTCCTTCTCATGATGACTATGCCAAAATTCTAACAACAAAATCAAATATTTACATAATTGGAGCGAGCAAGATAAGGCAAGTCGAATTAGGTAAATAGGGAGCAAAGCTGGGGAGGAAATAACAAAGTCGGGCGAAATTTTATGATACAGATTTGGCGTAATTCGCACATTTTTTCCTCCTTTTTTGGTTCGTTCTATAAATCAACATGCCCAGCCCTCGATCTTACAACTTTGAACGACTGACATTTTTCGGCTGATATGGGCTTTTTCTCCTAATACGTCCAAAACGTTCTCTCTCTCTCTACAAAAAATCTTCTCATAAACACATATAAACAAATCAACACACATTCTAACATATAAATTAAATTAAACTAGCGAGTGGTTTCAAGGGTTTCAAAGTTTACAGGGGTTTTGAGGGTTTCAAGCTCTGTCTTGGATCTAGCCGCAAGGCGCTTAAAAGGTAAGTTTGAGGCAAAGCTCAATTATAACCTTTGCAGCTTTGATTTTAGATATTCGACTGTTTCTATGTCCTTTCATGTATTATTTGAATTAAACTATTGACAATCAAATCAAAAGCAATCTTTAAGGAAACTTTGAATGATTCGTTTACAAGTGCGTGAAAAGTCCAGCCACCTAGAGTCACTATGTTATCGAAAAAGTCAGTCCGGATGTCTAAGAGGGTCCCATGACTAGGCTCAGAACGATTCTTAACACATCTAGCCCACTGTGAAGATCAAAGGAGGTCTAAACCATTACGGCTTTGTAGTACACGCAGTTGCGCGTCATTGTGGGGATGGGCATCAAGCTTAAGAATTGGTTACATAGGTAGTGCACCAGCACCAATCTTAAGCAAGTTTCCCCGGTCTTGTCTCAAGTGTAGAACACACTTATATGAGACGTGATGCCTAAAAAAAGGAAACTCAGTGCCAACGACCTAAGTTTCGTGTAATGCAGGATGCCTAAACACAATGTCGTCTTACGGATGCTGAAATCGCATAACAATTCGAGTATTTCCCACACATCACTTAAGGTATTATATTTAGCGAATTCCCCAGTGAAGTCGCCAGAAAAGTGTACGAACGTCGGGGGGTCACCGGGCTGGACTGGGTCCGGCCCCTCCACTCCGGGGGGTACAATTTAAGGGCGGCTCAGTTTGTTTGCTAGAATTGAATTCATGCTTTTGCATATTGTGAGTATTCTTGGAGTTGTGTGTTTATACTCAAACTGAGTAAAGGAAGTCGCCACCGCACTTCTTTTGGCAAGCTGCGGAACCCGTTTTAAGTCTTGCCTATAATTGCATAAAGCAAGGCGAAGGACTCCATGTCTGTTAGTGCACCAAAGGTCTTGATTAGGGGACAAGGGTTAGGGTGAAGTAGTGCACAACCCCCCCCCCCCCTCATCTAGCGGCCTCTACTCAGTTATCGCGTGTTCATTGTCTTATAGACAACAACAAACAGTTTTCCGTTTTAAACCCTAAGCATGGAAGATTACTAGGCGAGTTGTTTAATAGAATACTATGCAAATAGTGTCTAGTTTGTTGTGGCATGTGTTGTTAATTCAGTAATCCAAGAGCCTAATGCCGGTTATCCACATCTTATTAGGGGTGAAACACRAAATTTTCAGGTCTTTGTTAAAGCATATTATAGTTGTGAGACAAGCATGCAAGCACTTTTRCGAGGAATTTAAAGTTATGCCTTAAGGTTGCTTTTAATTTGAATTGTCGAATTATTTTTTAATTAATATTACATRCAAATTACATAGAAAGTCGAATTTMTAAACAAGCATGCAYAAGGGGGTTTTAGAATTAAGACGTTGGCCTCAAACCTACCTCGCAACACGATGTCGAAAACCAAAGACGTAGCTTCGGACCCTTAGGTACCCTTGTCGAACCTTTATAACCCTTGAAAACCTCCTAGATCTGATGCAAAAGAAAGTAGAGAGGGAGTTTTTTAATATCCTCAAAAACTGGTTTTATTTGAACGAAAAAAATCTCTCATGTCTTTGGTATGAGCGTTCTTTACCTTATTTTCTTTCTAGTTATTGCACGTTATATTGTTAGATTTCTTAGCTAGATTGTTGATGCTTAATTGTTCGCAAAATATGGCTCATGTAGTTTTGAGTTCTTGCTTTACTTTGTTGTTTCTTTCCTATGTTGCCTCTTCCAGGCTAGATTTTAGCCAAGGGAGGGGATCTGGTGGCTTATGTTGATTGCTTGGTTGAAATGTGGGTTTAATTGCGATTTATTGACCTTGCTTGTTGAAACCTTCAAAGGTTGCCGTCATCGTGTGATGTGGGGATTAGTTCACCATCAGGATGTTACTATACGGTCTAATATGTATGTTAGTGGTGCGCGGGGAGTGACTATTGGAGTAGTGAATGACTTATGGATTCTTGGATCCTAAGCCACCCTGCGGCGGGGTGGGTCAGGCGGATGGTCGGTAGCGTGTGCGAGAGTGACCCTCAAATGTTTGGTTATGAAGACTTATATCTCAAGCGAAGATTTAGACCTCTTTATTACCATGACCCGGGTTTTATGAGTAGTAGGATATGCTGTTGTTTCCAAGTAAATCACCGTGATTCGTCGCGAAGTGCTTTTCTTTAAGCTTGATATTTCGTTTCAATTTTTAATCTTTTTGTTTATCTGATCATCTGACTATTAAGCACAGGTAGTCTGTTAGTACGTTAGAGGTATGGCATTATTGTGAAACACCGAAAACTTCCAAAAAAATTGGTGTGACTCCATTCATTTGCAATTGAACATATACCATTTGCTTCCTTTAAGATTCGATCCTCGCATGCATGACTTACTTACAGTATATAATTTAAGTAGTGATAGTTAGGACGAGACAGAGTTTTATTCTTGTTATGCAGTTTGGGCTGGCATTATCTCGTGAGGAAATTATAAGAGCACCTCCGAGAGCCCCGATCAATATTACCTTGGTTATAGGAATCGAGAATCTACTAGTTTAGGGGATCAAAAGTTGGAATGTTAATTTGGAGCTACCACCCATACAATTAGAGATTTGGGTATAACAATAGCCATTGGTTGCCCGATGCTCAGATATTCGTATATACTTTGTTTCATGGCGTTTACATTACTCATAGCCATACCCATAATACCCACTTTCCAATAACCGGGCTTCAACAATAGGTAAGCATTAGCCATCATAACAACTATAGACATCATGGTTGACCAAGAACCCACATTTTTCACAAAAGAAGATATTTATCTATTATAAGATCACGTATTATCATGACTACCTGATTTGGTGATTAAACGTTCCAATAGTCTTGGGCAGGTTAAGGTGGCCTTGGAGAGGAGAGAATTTCCTCCTCTCAAAGGTCTTCTTCTTAATCAAATGGATTTTGAATGCCCCTCTAGAAAGTTGCTGCCACCACTTCTTACCACTATCTAGAGCATTGACTTGTCGTTTTGCTTAGTTCCGCCATCGTTGCCAATTTGAGTTAAATTATTCAATCACAATTCCTCATATTTCGATCTCAGTGGATTGGACCACATTCGAACCCGCTTGCTTCCGACAATCTCTCAAACTTGTTCTTTGAAGGGAATGTGTGTGAGACCGCATATAGAAAGTTTGAAGCTAACCATTTAGGGATAGGCCATAGTATGAGTGGGCGTTATATTACAATATTTGGTACTGCTTGGTAACGGACGTAGCTACCCAAGCGTTTTTCTAAGTTTCATCATCCTTTGCTTGAACCCTTGGATTTTTAGCTTGGAGGTCAACGGTATTTCTTATGAGGGGAAGACGGTTTTGTTTGCAAAAAGTGCTGTTTTGTGTGACGATGCTCATCCATGATGTCAAAGACCAGTCTTACTTCCCTTTTCCAACCAGCTTTCAATGGCGTTGCCCGCGCAGAAAAACTAAGATAACTTGAGTCTCAAATACACTTGAGTTTCCCTCACTTAATGTTGATTATGTCAACAATAATGCTCAAAATCCTTTATGATTCTTGTTGGGGGGGCTTCATCCATTAAAATAGTTCGATAGTGGGGTGTTTTAGTAATTCATTATTAGTTTTCATCTGATAGTTTTGTAGGCACTTCAGCTTGTTTTCATCTTATTAGTTGATCTTACTACTTTCTTTTTTTTATATGTTGAGCATTTTTTTTATTTTATACGTCCCCTTTTATTTCCGTGCCTTTTTGTCCATTCTCTTGATAGCTCTTGTAAGTATTCGTTAGGTTCGCTCTTTTTTGACATATTTTTCCATTTTTTTTAAATTTCCATTAAGCGGTATTTAACACTTATTAATTTCAATCTCTTGGTATAATGTTCTTGCATTATAATGAATGTTTTTTATATACAAAGCAGTATGAATTGGAACAAATATTACTATTTTAGTAACAATTTTGTTTGATTATATTTATAATGGATATTAAAAAAATTAGTCTGCAATAATGTAACAATGTTTTTCACAGACATTTCCGATCAAAGTCCATAATTTTTATGTGGGAAAGGAATCATCCACATGGAATGTGGAAATGATATAATAGTGTTTAGAATCAAATAATAGAGATATATATTATAATGTGATGTCCCACTGCTTCTGCACGGATACCATTCAAGTTTTGGTCGCACTCATTCTAGTATCCAGTAGAGTACCTAAGTTTCCATAGAGTAGAATGGAATTAGAATTGTCTTACGGAGATACTCCGCACTTTCGAGTTTTCCCACGGTCTTCGCATAGATATGAGATGTCAGACAGACATCGAGATGACTTTTCCTTAGCAGCAAGGCTACGGATATAACACTACCATCCTATCGCTGTGTTTCAATCCAGAATAAGAGTAAGATGATTGCCATTATAGAGTGTGTTGATTATATATGGTTATTAAGATTTATTGAGGAGTTTTCAGAAGGACTAACTATTATCAAGATCTGTTATAACCAAAGGACGTTCTAAGATACCTCGTTCAGCAATCGTTCCTCGCGCAACAGAACCAATTTGATGGTCCTCAGCAATGACTGATGTACAGTTGAATCTAATAGTTATTTCACACTGTGTGTGTGTACAGAGAGACAACGTTTTTTAGATATTTGTATTAATAACCGTATGTATTCTTCTATTCTATATTAGCTTGAGTTGACTGATCGATGTTTCGTAAGAAGATGATTATTGATGGTTTAAACTCTCAGGATCTGACGCAGTATGAGGTTTTAATGTTTGTCGAGCTTCCAGAATTAGGGAGATTATTCTCTTCACTAGGTATTATGAACTTTACTACTATTTTCTTTTATAGCTGAGGATAAGGCTTTATAGTAGTACAAGTTAAATCTGAGAGGTCAGAGTAGTTAATGTAACGAGGTTTATATAGATACAAATACATATGATCACGCAATAGGGTCATCTAGAGTGCACTCAACCAATATCATAATCTTACATGTTACATGTCCAATTTCGCAAGGAATTTCTACATTATGTCATTTAGTAGTTGGTTTAGCGACTTATTTGATTCATCTTAGACTGTATGTTAATTAGTGTATGGTTGAGATAACTCATATTCTCTCTCTTCTCAAGTTAATTTGATACTCGCATTTACATATTAAGCACAACAGTCTTCATGAAGATTGAAAGTCCCATCTTCTATGAGTCCTAAAGCAGAGTCTACCTTGAGCGATCATAGTAATAGATACGTAACGGTTGCTTGTATGAGCACTCATGATGGTCAAACAACTTCACAAATTCCTATTGATGATGAGAATTGTGAGATAAGGCGTAATACTCTCTCTTAATATTCAAATGACCTTTGTGGGGCGTACCTCGGATAAAGTGCATAGAATCTACAATTGCAAATTCGGAGGATTGATGTACGTATTCTTAATCATATAGTTCGAAGCTCTGGACAAATCTATATGCTGGTGGATTTTTGAGAAGGAGGGTGATAGTAATATTATGTGTGAGTTTCTTAGGGCTATATCATGAGCTTTCTGGCGATCCAGAAGGTGATAAGTTCACTATGAGCTTGGCCCGGACTCTTTTCGCTCTGACTTAGTCTTACTCAATTGAATTGTATAGGTAAAGTACAATCATATCAATAACAATGTGGTTTAATTGACGAGAAGACATTAAAAGCTAATTATGATAATCAATCGTATAGGCTTAGGTTTGACCACTAATTTAGATTATGTTCACCTTACAGATTAAGATCAGCAGATTCCAGGAGTGACTACATTATAGCACTAAAAAAAAAAGCCAATGAGATTACAAAGTATCGAGAAATCGCAAAGAAATTAAATAGGGTATATCAATGTTTCTACATCCGTGTTTTTTCATTGAGGCCTCCTACTTTCAAATCACAACCAAAATCAACAGAGATAGCCTTTATATACCATAAGATAATATTGAATAGTATCCTATTCACATAACGTCGTCCTAGGCACTCTGAGAGTAATTAATGGCAACCATATGAAAGTTTACCAGTACAATCAAATCTCAACTAACTCAAAAGGACGACGCCGTCATTGTCGTAAAGCTCTTGAAAAACGCAAATAACATGAATTAAACTTGCACCTCTAAGTGTGTTATGAGGTTATACCTCACCGACTTAACTTCTATATTACACTCCGACAAGTAATTGATACTTTTTAATTTGTACTATTGACGATTAGAAGATGGAATATTAAGGATACATTAGAATTCATAGGACTCTTGGTTGACAGATTGATTAATATTTGATTACTTAGTATCTCAATGTAACACTTGTGAATAGGACACGCAACTGGTTGTTTCTCTCGATTGCATCAATATTGAGCCCAACGAAAATAGAAGAAGATGAATTGAATTGAAAGAAAAATAAAATTGCAATCTAACACCAACATGCAAATTGGAAAAACATCTACTTATTTTTATCTCTCCTAACAATCCTATAATATTAACACTAATTACAAGTTTTCTTGAAATTATTACAAGTATTGCCATTATCAAATATAACCAAGTGCTAAAAGCTTTGCTCCAAAGATTAACCAAAGAGACCATAGTCAAAACCATAGCCAATAAGGCCCATCCACGGGCCCAAGCTGCTGGGGTGCGCAATATTGAGGTGCGGAAGCTTAGCCAAAAGCTTCAAGATCTATCTTGAAAGGAGAAAAAGCCAGAGAAAATGAGAAGAGCGTGGCCAAGCAAATTACCAATGCATGACCGCTATGCGTGAGGCTCAGCTTGGAGGTGGAAGCAAGATGAACACCTTAGCGGTGGGCTGGCCGAGCAGAAGGCTCTAGTTACGAGCAAAAGAAGAAGAGGGGTCACGGAGGCGTTCGGCCTAGTCGTAGCCTAGCGTCGTGCGCCATAAGACGTTCGGAGTTCGCCTGAGCTTTTCCGATTTGCTGCATCCAAGAAAATAGAGTTCGCTATTTAATAGCGCGGCTATTGACGTTTGCGATAAGCGCACAGGGCTCGCACTGGAACTTTTTGGAGGCTAACTTGACGGTCGTAAACTTCCGCGCATCGTTGCTCGCAATGAAAGAATATAATATAATTGTTGGATAAATGTCTTAGAACCATTCTTATCCAATGCAATAGGTTGCACCTCGATTCGTCGCAAATTCAAGCGTATAGAGATTGATATGGTATCAAGTCTTAGGTGTTAGGGTTGGTACACAGAAGCAACCACTTTATATATCTATATATTCTTTAGTCAAGTGTAACGCACTGCGCTCTACTTGGATTAACTCTGTAACTAAGTATACATTTATGCTATTTTGCAATAATGTCGTACTACTAGATATACTATATGGTTTAGCTAGTTAGGTAAGCATTAGGACAAGTGATCGAGATAATTTGTTAAACTAAGAACGAAGGTAGATATCGAGGAGAAGTAAGGGTGTCGAGAGAAGTCAGATGCGGTTTACACAAGACCCTACAGGAGAAAAACACTTAAACAAAATACAAAAATTCAGCAGAGAGACGTGATGGATAGAGAGGTTTGGTGGAGAGAGACTAGAACAAAAGGCGTAGTCAAAGGCTTGTCTTTTTGAGTGTCACTACATTACCGTGAGAGCAAAAGGCCAAAATAGAAGAGAAATGTATGGAATGGTCCTTAATGGCCCGTTAACGGTAATTCTTTGTGGCACTTATCAATTGACAATATAGTTGGTTGTGTTGTGGGCTCCGCGAGAGATTCACTCTTGGTGAAAAAGGGTTTATGTCCTCTATTGTGATTTTGTTAGTTTTTATAGCATTCACACAGATTTTGATGTTTCCAACCTCCATTAAATATATTATGATTTGTATTTTGCAATTGTTGGTTTCCGGGCTAGGCGTCACCGACGTTAAAGTTGCTGATCTGCAACGGTTTTAGTGCAGTTTAGCTACCAATTGTTGTACGAGATCAGACTCTGGATAGACATACCTGAATTCTGGTGCCTTTGGACCAAAAATCATTGCAATCCAGTAGAGGGCAGATTACGAGGTCAGACATCCACCCAGTAGACCGACTACACATAGATCATAGTAAATTGAAGGAAATGGTGAGGCTCTCAAAAATTGCTAATTTATTTTTGGATTGGTGAGTGCTCGCGCTGCGTGATTTCCTCAGGTATGGAGCATCAGCAGTAGTAATACCCATGCATAAGTTATGCCGATCTGTTGAGCTTATCTGGGTGTGGCACCTTCTTAAGGCTTTCCTTATATTTTTTAGTTATGGCTACATTTTCAAGTACTGTAGTACTGTATTGTCTTATTTGTCACTTCGGATTTATCTTAGCTATACCATACTCATCCTGTATGTTGCCCTACCAATGCACCAAAACAATAACTAATAGCAGATTTGAGCCTAGTAGAAGAATCTGTCTGCTCGTTCTCACGGCAAGCACCACATGAAGTATCTGGGAGTATGAGTCCTTATCTAACTCTCCCACTGACGAGATATGTCCCTTAGGTATAAAGGCGCAAATTTCCTTTTTGATACCGCACACTCTCTTCCAGGTAGTTTAGGCTAAACCTTATTAAGTGAAGGTATTAAGTAGATATGTAATGTCTTACACACCTGCAAATCGTATTACCAGGACACATTTTTATTTTTCATTCATCACGTTCCTTTTGCGCTAGAAAAATTATCCGTTGTTTCACTATTATAGCTAGGTCAGGGCAGTCGTATTTTTGTGAGTGGATCTCTATGACGCAGTTACATTTTCCCGTAATTTTCGCGCTCACTATCTCCGAGACCTATGATGACTTTTCGCGTTCTAGAATGAATGAAAAACACATAAACATCCACATAGTTCATCTGGATGACCCTTTTACGCTAGCATTTCCTCCAATAGTCATTAATTTTGTTCACCATCTCACTAAGGAAGTACTCTTCTACATATTTGTGTGTTCCAATTTGTTTTTGTTCATATTGTACATGTCTTTTTAATTAGTATATTGTAATTTTGTATATTTGCTTAGCTGATAAAACGTCACGTATCACTCTGAGCTATATTAGGCTGGCTATCCATGCGGGCTGCACGGGTATCTATTCTTAAGCCTGCTAAGTCAGATAGAGCCTTCTTCCGAGGAAGGAAGGCAAGTAATACATATCTGTACCGGAGACCATTCCTATATAGGGGTGCCTATTGATATTGTATGTTCAGCAATAAAATCGAGGCGGAGAGTTGCTAATTCATTACTAATACTAAAGAGGTTTATTATTTTGATAATGGATTTTATCATAGAGAGTTATTTTAGTTATCGATTATGAGTTCATTTTCAATATTAGTCGATAGTGGGTGGTGTATATATTGGCACAATCTTCTACCGCTTAAGTATGGTTAGCAATATATTTAACTCTGCAATACCGCACTGAGAGTTTCGTCCAGCACTCTGTAGTATTCCGCTGATAACCAAGCCTTACTGAGGCGCTACATATATTATAGTGAATTTTTCTCGTTCTGCTTATACGTGGGAGTTAGAGAGATGGATTTGATACTCATCACGCAATCCACATCTATGAGTTGTGAGTGCGCACTGCTATTTGGGGAATAGGAGCATAATCCGGTCAGAATGCATCGAGAGGCTACAAGTAAGGGTGCGTCTGAGGGCCCCTGCTTAGATGTCCCTTAAACTGACGTGGGCTTTAACTGAATAAACGGTCTCTATCTGTAATAGTGGTCTATGGGGCGGATCATGTATCGCCCTTCTACTGTCTCCTGATGAATTCTGGAAGTCTTCTTACATTTCCAATGTTGGACGTCAGGACTTATCCTCTCCTGACTCTCGCTTACGAGGTTTATAGTGGGCGATTCTTCATCTCTCATCTTTCTAGACGGTCGTCTCATAATCAACTTTATTTTGGTATTAGTATGTATTATAGGTTTTATCTACGTACAAGTCCTCTTCGCGTATATTCACATTCGTCATGTCGCTATGGTCTACATAACACATTATCAGATCAGGACTATTCTAATTTACATAGTCATTAGATACCTTTACATTCTTTATTGAGCCTTCAGATCTTATGGCAGTGTATAGCTCTCAACGGGTTCTATACGCACATATGGTTTCCTGACTCACATGGTACTCTAATATGTGTGACAGCACACTGTATTCCATTATGACGTCTCTCATGGTTTGTCGTGACATTCTCATTGATGTGAATTTATTGCGAGGTGTGTTTAGTGAGTATTTTTGAGTAGATCATACAGTTCTTAATTCTATTATAATCTCATAGCCTTTGGTCATAGTATCTAGTTTTATATTTAGTTGCGCACATTTCCTATGTTTATTTATTGATATGTTAAGGTAATTTTAAGTTATAACATAATTGAGATTTCTGTATTATTTGAGATTCCTGTTTTAGTTTCGACAAAGATGAACTTGGAGGATTTATTCTTATTGTTTAATATTAAGCATACAGCAATTAACATTCAAATTAAAAGCATACAATTAATGGCATGACCCCGATGCCTTTAAATAATACCTCTAAATTAGTGCTTTGCGATGCTTGTCTCACAACTATAATAGTTTAGGCTTAACAAAGACCTGGAAAATGTAATCGTGTTTTCACCCCTTAAATAAAGATGTGGATTTAACCGCATTAGGTCTTCTGCATTACTGAGAGTTAGAGAGGAACTAACATTGACTCCTAACAATCTATGACATTAACTAGATCACTAAGATTATCTGCCATAGTATTTTTCTACATCACACCATCCTCGCCCTACAGTTAAATTTTCTCTTCCATCGCACTTCTTTCAGGGTTTTAACCAACGGTAATTAACCTGTCCTTCTCGTTGTCTTCGCTTGACTTTAATTACTTTACGACGCTACACAATGAACACGCATAAGCTGAGTAGAAGCGGCTACGGCATAGTATGCGTGCCGAGAGGGGTCCGGAGGGGGGTTTTTATGTGTTCTACTTTAATCATCATTTATACTTCACTTACTTCATCGTAATGTCCCTAATGGAAGGTATTTCTGGTAGTCTATTTCCTTTCATACGGCCAGATCATGGGTTCCTTTACGCTCTTTGCATTGATTTTCTATATATGCATTTGCTATGAGTGAGCATTTATTGTACCTCTTTACACGGCGAGTTACCTGATGTCTATTGACTCTGCACGAGATATGGAAGTGCGGGTGGTGCAGTACTTATTCTCTTTTACTCGGATTTGATAACCGCTTTAAGATAACAATCTTGCCAAAGAATCACTATCACGCAATATTGCAAGTCTGAATCTCTAATTCGCTATGCATAACATGCTTTTGAGTCAGTTTTGCACCGCCTTTGAATATTTGTCAGCGCGCCTTCTCCCGTGAGAGTAGGTTAGGGTGTCCGGTACCCGATGATCATACTAGCTACTGGTGATTGTACTCTTACTCTGAAATTTTTTCATACCTACGACGTTTCGTATCACTATATTCTCTTGAGCAGTCATCTTTTTTGTGGGATATATTAGTCGACTAAATTGAGCATAATACCATTATTATAGGTGATATTGTGTGGGTATTTATTCGTCGATTGTATATGTGTTCGCACTCTCTCAAGCATACGCTAATGATGTTATCTAGTTTGTTTTAGTGTCATTTCCTTGACTCATCCCTATAGCGGGACTTTAGTTAGGTCGTCCTATGTGTACTTTTTTACTTGGTTTTAGTATATATGGGTAATTAAGATGAATTATTTTTTATAGCAGCTAATATATGATTTACATCATTTAGTGGTATTTTGTCTTAGTTTCTACTTTATGTGTTATGGCGATCACGTGTCGCTCATATAAGTGTTTATTCGTGCATTTTGTCTCTTCTTAATGCACATTCTATGAGTACATAGAACTTAGGTGTGAGTAAGAACTTTTGTAGCTTAAGATTGGGGTGCTGGTGCACTTACTCTCTTTTATGTTAATCTAATTCGTTAATGCTTGATTCGTCCTCCATTACCCCACATTGAACTCGTTCATTACGAGACAAGACCGTAATTGTTTGGACCTTCCTTGATCTTCACACAGCAGGTGCTGAGAAGGTGTTAGAAGTACGTCATGTATATGCTCATAGATTCATGGGATCCAGTTATATACATTCTTGTATGATCCATTTTCTGGGAGACTGACTTTATCTCTCGATAACATAGTGACTCTTAGTGAATGGCTGCGATATCTTTTCACTGTCACTGATACGATGATTCAATTCAAAGTTTTTGCCTTAAAGTTTTTTGATTTGATTGTCTGAATAAGTTTTTATTTATCAAAATGACATGGAAAAGGATAGAAGTCGAATATTACTCTTTTAAATCTTATGTAAATCGCTTGCAAAGGATATGTGTAATATTTTGAGTTCTGACTTATGGCGACTATATCTGACCATTAGTTTATATCTGGGTTTTTTTAGGTATCTCGCTGCATGCGGTAATTCAAGGACATGAGCTTTTCTGTGATCATTAATACCCTCAGGAACCTGTATATGGGTTATAAGCTTTGGTTTAACCCACTTTGAAATCGGCATTAGGTTTTATATTGTATACTTGTGTTTACTTATTGCTTTTAACTGTTTTTTTTAATGTGCTTCTTGTATTATTACATGTTTATATTGTGTTTATGAGAGATTTTTTGTAGAGTAGTTATGGGGGAGAGTTTTGGATCGTTATTTATGAGATGTTAGAAAGAGTTCCTCGTAAATGTCAGTCCGTTTCGACATATTAGTATAGGTGTAGATGTTTTGGGCTGGGCATGTGTCTTTTATATTACTTTTTGATGTCGGTAACTGATGATAACCAAAAAAAGGGGCAGGAAAAAATGTGGTCGTAAAACCTTCGCCCAATTATTATTCTTTTGCCGTATGGGTAAAATTATCGCTGTATGTCACGCACGCTCTGCGGTTGTGCTAGTTTCTTCATCTCGCAGGCTTTTTGCTTCCGCTACCGTTTTCTGCTTAGCATCCGATCACATTTGTCCATTAGTTTATTGCCTCGGGGATTACATTGAGGGTAGATAATAATTGTTTGTGTTAAGAATTTTTGGCTAGATGCTTCTATGCAAGTTGGAGAGATTGTCTGGAAGGTGACCTCATCATAGAAGAGCCTCGTGATTGAGTGATTCCAAGCCATGGCCTGAAAGAAGGTTCCCAGAATAGCTTTCGGAACACTTCCAGTTTTTCGCGTTCGTTGACTAAGTTGTTGTTTGCATTATAAAAATCACAATGATGTATTTTTTATTATCCGACTAAGCCCTTAGAAAAATTTAATTGTCGAGAAATAAATTGTAAACATCTTGTAAAAATTTCAGTATTTGGTGTTAAATTCACATAATTTTTGAAGTTGTGTTAACGATATAATTATTAATTGCATATTTAGATTTAAATATTGTATAGAAACTATTCGACTCATCTTGAGTGGGTTATGGATCATTTTCTCTGAAAAAATTGTAACACATAGGCCTTATAAAAACTCCTATGATATAGGGAGTGTTGAAAATTTTCTAGAAAAATGCTTACAAATAAGTTACATTATTTCAATTAAAAATAATTTTTAGGCCGCCGTGTTAAATGCTTGAAGAAGTATTTGCTACGAGTTGCCTAATATATAGGAGGGAACTTAATCCATTCGTTGCCTTGTAGGGGGCTAACGTTAAGGGTCCTATGTCTACTCTCGAATTTGGCTTCATGTGTGCTATTTGCTCGTATGGTGGTGTTAACTTGATCATTTTGGTACGTCCTATTTGTGTGATTAAATGCGTGGATAGAAATGTTAAAGGATATCGAGGTAATTATTTGATGAAGGCGCATTATTATCATTGTGATGGCATGAGTTTGTAAGATTGGAAGATCTCATAAAATGTGGTATACTGATTACTAAGAGTGAATCAACATAGCCCCGGCCCTTAATTTCCTGTCGGCCCGGCCGGATGCATTTGCTCGCCCCAGTATATAACAAGTGAGGTGTTTTGGCAACTAAAAAACATCATTTTTGTTAAGTATCAAATGCCCTGGGCGGTTACCTCTCCTTGTCATTTTAGCTACCGTAATGGCTCAGTAATAAATGCCTCGCACTTTTTTGTGCGGTAGTTTCGAGTTTATAGATCTTTTTATAATATAATATCATATAGCCGCCTGTCACTCAGTCACCGTATTCCTATAGTAATTTTTATTTTTGAATCACCTTCTAAGCCAGAAAACGATAGCTCCAAAGATAAACCTAGATATTAACTATGGTCAAAACATTAATTGCATTAGTTTTACCTATTTTCAGACACTGTGGTTTGATTTGATTGCTTATGTAGTCTTTGCACTTTATCTCTCGTTATAGTCTCGAATAGTATGTTCTATTATGTTTGGCTTCAGAACCGTAGCAGGAGATGTGCATGTGTTATCCGTGAGTTGGGATTGTATGTAGGGGATTGGTTGCTCAGTGGAAGAGGGGCGGTGAGTGGGCTTGTATTGTTTGTGCTTTCTATTTCCCGTATTTTGGTATTTCCGTCTTTTCTCTGAGTGCTTTACACGTTAGGACGCTTTTTATGTGCATTTTTAATCTGAATGTCTTCGTCGTACCGCCATTATTCGTTTGTGTTGTTCACGCTTTGGATTTGTCATTTTCTTCAATTCTGCTTCCAATTTGGTGACTTTGTTAATATTTTCCTTCGTATTTCACCAGAGCCTATATGACGGTTGTTCCATTCAGTTTAATCTATTTTAGGTGTCGTTGAAATCACAGATAATTGCAGACTTATGTTTAAGTAAGCATACTACATGAGTGAATCACATATGACATTTTGGTCAAGTCCTAACGATTTCGCTTCTACGATTAATATATGAATGTTTTCTCTAAAGTTATTTTTAAATGTCGATTTACGATATAGATTTATTTAAATTATAAGTTGTATTACAAGTTCCACAAAGTGACAATTACCATATAAGGTTCCAATTTTCTTAAAACAAGCTGCCAATAAGGCCGGTGTTAGAAGAAATAGAATCGTTAGGCCTCTCAAGACTTTACCTTCTCTCGGAGAGGGTACGTTGTCGTCCAGATCAGCACGGAGCTATGGACCTGGAACAACTTAAACCTTTAACCCTTGAACCACCCTTACCGATCTGAAATGTTGTTGTGTTGAGTCTGATAGTATTGAATGTGTTCTTTATTGTCTTGAATATTGTGTGTAGAGAATTTTAATTAACAGAGAGTAGTAAAGAAGAGATATACTTGGACATGTGAGAGAGAAAGCCAAAACACAAACCGTCACCAAAAATTCGTAATCGTAAAGGGCCGGAGAACTTTGTGAGTATTTCCATGAGGAGACAGTTACAGTAACCAAAAGGAGGACAAATAAGGGGGTAAGAAAAGATAGCCCAATGTAGGCACGAAATTACGCCCCCATTCCTTACTGCTTTCCTTTTTTTTGTGTTCGGATTCGTTGCCTTTTTGCAATTAAATTGTTTGTTTTTTTTGGGGAAGAAATGATAATCTTTGTTGTGGAGAAACAGTTTTTATCATTTACATCATGGGATAGTTCGCAGATCCCGAGGATGAGATGTGGACATCCTTATGGGGGGAGAAAATTACCCATCATCCCGAGATGGTGTAAATTCCGTAAGCTTCTATGGAGCGTAGCAATTCCATTCTTGCTTATGTTCGCTCTGGTCCGCGTGTTTTGCTATGAAGCAAGGAGGTCATGAAAATGTTATAACCATAAGTCGTGAAATTCAATGAAAGAGAAATTATTGATTGTATATATCTCTTTTGTGCCTGTGCAGTACATTATTTGAATGTTAAAATTATCATAAATTTTCTTTATAATGATTGGTTTATTAATTTAATTATTATTGCAAAAATTAAAGATTAAATTGCAAGCCGAAACGATCTTCCGAAAAATTTCCAAAATTGGTTTACGAAAAATCTAGAAAATACTCATTTTGAAATATTCTTGGGAACAATTGTTGTTCTGTGATGAGAGGTTCAATATTATGTAAAAATTTTAATATCTCATGAGAGCATCGTAAACCTTGAAAATCGGTAAGTGATCCAAGGAATATCAATGGAGAAGCGAACGATATTAGTCTGTTAGGAGCCTTGGCTTCATCGTTATTTTTGTTGTTCTATCTATTTCGGCTTCATAGGAACCCGGCCCAAAACTCATAATCTCATAATAGAAATCTCAAACTCACAAATGTATAGAGAGAAGTCTACTCTTGGATCATCTGCTCGTGCGAAAGCCGGGACCTATTAAAACAGAGGTATTTAGACTAGCTTGGTAATTAATCCCTTTCTCTTTCCTCTTTTGTGCCGACTTTTGTAGGTTTATTGATGGCTTAACTTATAAATGACTCGCTTTAATTTAGTGTTAGAAAAGACATGATGGTTTCTTGAGTTAAGTTTTTAAAAAGGGGAAAGATGTAAGGTCAACCATTTGGATACTTAGTTTCCAATTAGGGGGGCGGGGAGTGCTGCCTAATTAGGTCTTTCACTTGGAGTTCCCTTTTAAGTAAAGATACGCCACCTGTTCTGTATTCCCCGACGTCTCTCCTATAGGACTTCATTTGGACGTATTATGGTGCCAACGATCCTTCCAGAAACTTTTGCCTTTAATAGAAAGAAGCACATCAGAGAAGAAGTTCAAAATCTAATAGCACAAGATCCTCTACCAAGTGTGACCTCTGTGTTAGCCGAATCTGAGTATAAGAAGACTTATGCCATAGAAATTCAACTTATATTTTATAGTCTAATCTTCTCAATCTTTCAGGGGAGGTTGCAAGGGGCACATCCCTCCAAAACACAAGGGGAGTTGTTACCTTCAAAAGAAAATAGCTCTGCGTCGCTCCATATTGCAAAACGCTTATTTTGAGATTTCTATGTCGAATTCTAATGTAAGAGAATAGAGGTAAGCATTAATTAAAACACTATTCTCTATTCTTTACTGTTTTCTAGCTTTATTCAGTCGTTGACACCTTTCCCTTGACAGGGCTAAATAGTTAGATGAGTCAAGGAGCTCTGGCGAAGGTGTTCCAGATAGATCCAAGCCTATTGGGGTGTCTACTATGGTGTACAGCAGCTATATCTTTTATAGTTTGGTTTTTCAAAACTCGAAAAGGACTCGACGGATTACATATCAATGATTTGTTATTACGCATTTTAGTTAAGAGTTCATCCAATTTGAGTTAAGTCTATCTAGTCACTACAGATTGATGTTGTTCTCTGAAGGGAGGTTTTGGCACCGGCTTTTGTTTATGTATGGGTCTGTTTTTGGGAATTAGAGCTCAGGTTCTTTATTTTTATCTGGAAGATAGTAATTTACGTCTGTAACATTCGAGGTTTCCTGGCATATCTTTTTTTGAGACGTCATTTATAATCTTCTGAGTCCCTACCCAGATGAACAACCCACCTCGTTGTGTCCAGCGCGAGACAGGAGTCTTAGACTCACCCGCAGCTAAGGGAAAGCTCTTTTTTTCAACTTGTCCTTGCCAATCCAGGTGATAGCGGAAGTATTAAGAGACCAGAAAAGAACTCTTGTTCGCTAGTTCATAATCCCTTTTCAAATTACTTAGGTGGTTAAGCCTTTAGCTAGCGGCTGTTGCGGATTTATTTTATTACGGCACAAGGATGGAATTCTTGTGAATAGAAATACAATTTCCGATCAATGACACCATAGCGCGCGGAGTGTAGAAGATATAGCACAATAGGGTCATTAAATTTATTATGTTGAGATGCATTATATAAGAGTTTGTGCCATTAGTTCAGGAGTACGATGAAGTATTCATTTTATTTTTCTGAGGAGATAGACTATAAATGTGTACACATATCCCGAGTTGTTTGGGTCGCCACACAGGGTTTCATGCCGGCAGATTTGTGTCCCCATTCCTGGCCACTTTCGGTGGACATGTTTGCTGTGATTTGGCGTCGTGATTGTTCTCTGGCTTTGTATTCTTTCCTTATCTTGAGGCCAATGCCTCATTCATTCATTTTATTCTTGTCCGCTCCATCGATGATCTTGGACGACGTGGCATCATGTTTCTTGGTAATGTACATTTAATACAAGATACTATTGACAATCATAAAATTAAGATAATTTCTCAACTCGTATTAATGACAACATTTGAATTAGAAATAAATTGTGCCTAATGGTTGCTCTTAGAACCTTAACATCTAGATACATAAGATTGATGTGATTGCAATCAGAAAGATGTGATATCCATGAGATGATTTTAATTCTCATGTCGGTGGGGAATTTGGGTCGTTTAAAATAAAAGCCCGCACGAAAGAGAATAGTGTTTTGATCAGCATAGAAGCTTTGTAGCGATCTAATCACGTCCAACATTTGGCCGCCAAATACGGTAAGTCAAACGCGAGAGGATTGTTGACTATTGTTATTTATTGCTCTAAATTTTGTTATGGTTGGATTCTCATATGCCGTATGTTGATTTTGCTCTTTTTTTTTTTAAAAAAAACTGCCATAAAAGGTACTTTTTTAAAAACTGAAAACTTTTGTTATGCAATTTATAGTTGGGACAACCTTAGTTATAATATTGGTCAATAATTAGTTTTAATAATAGTTTTAATTAATAGAAAGAAAAGTTGGTCATCTATAACTTAAGTACTGTAAGAATTGGACATTTGCTATATCAATACTATTTTGCCACATAGCAACTCTTTTGATTATGATGTTAGCTCTTTGATGATACCTCTCAAACTTTCACTGTTTAAAAGAAAAAGTGAGGTGCTCACTTATTATTTTTAATCAATTCGGTTTATATCTATCACAGACGATCTGTACAGTTTAATGTGATTTAATGTATTATTATAGAATAATAAGTAGAAAGGTAATTTATTGAATTTAATTAATCATTATTGATAAATTAATTGAAAACATTATTAAATAATTATTATTGTTATAATGTGTTTCCAATTTTAATTAAGGCGTAATGTATTCTTTGGCATTTTAAATAATTTACAATAATGTGTTTCTTTGAGTTATACTGAATAGGAGCATAAAATGTTGTGAATAACCTTTGTTGAATCCCATAATAATTCTGAAATGTGTTATACTCGTTTATTAGAGTTTTTAATCTATGCATATTTATTAATTTAAACTTATCTTAGTAAGAGTGTATGCATTGCTCATGGTTTGAATTGGTTATAATATAGTACATAAATATTTGTTATTATGTATTTTTATTTTTATTTTTATTTTTATTTTATTTTTACTCTTATATTTTACTAAAGATTCAAATGATAAGTAGTAGATCATAACAAATATTAGAGTGAAATTCATGAGGGAGTACTTAAGTATTATTTAATATTTTCATTTAACCATCTGAAGCACAATTACATTATTAAATAAATTTGTAATATTGTTTATTTAGTGATGATTCGTAATTATGTTTAATTCTCAATTTATCACTATATTTTAAGCATTGAAATAAATCTTTTTGTAGATATTGATAGTCAGTTTAATAAATTTGACTTTAAGAGCTTTATGGCTACCGAGTTTTTTTATTAAGTGATGAGAACTTTTTGTTTTTTTTTACCCTGTTTTATGACCAGAGTGTCAGGACTAAAATTATTGTCGTGATTATCGCATCGAATTGGTGGCATGTCTACTGGATCTCCCA
>SNQN01006368.1:0-13530 GCA_008642245.1 Bassia scoparia | reverse complement strand
CCTATAAACCTTGAAAAACGAAAATAACATGAATATGAAAACTTGCTCAAAACTTAAAACTAATCTACTATTACACCACTTGAAAAATGAAATGGAATATACGAGAATTCAAAATTGTAAGTATTAAAGATTCACAAAGAAAATTGTGAAGAACACCACTGTTTTCTCTCTCCTAAAACTAGAACAAATGAAGAAGAGTGTAAATTGAATTGAAAAAAAATAAAATTGGCAATCTAAAACACAAATGAAATTGGAAAAACTCTACTTATTTTTATCTCTCCTAACAATCCTATCAATTATTACACTAATTACAAGTTCTTTTGAAATACTATACAAGTATTTGCCATTACATAAAAACCAAGTGCTAAAAGCATTTGCTCCCAAAAAATTAAACCAAGTCCAAGTCAATCCAAACTACACCACACGGCCCACCGGTTTCGCAACATTACGGATCCCGGCTTGCCAAGCTACAAACCTCCACAAACAGAGAAATTGACCTCACACGTGACAAACCATCTGGTCCTTCCCGCACAACTAGACATACCACGCCCGTCTCCCAATGCCACTGACCGCTGGACTCCGGCTGGAGTGCGCAGCCTTACTGGACTGGCGAAGGCTCTTTTAACGACCGCAAAAAGAATAGAGAGGAGGCGTAGCTGTCTTAGCCAGCGCTGATCCCGGGGAACCTCATCGTGTAGCGTCGCCAAGCTTCGCGCTTGCTGCCTCCCAAAAAAATTTCGTATTAGTGTAGTAAGCATGTTCGCTGACTTTTGGAAAACTACCTCCCCTCAGAACTCCGTAAACGTCTAATTCCGGCTCGTTGCTACGGATATGTTAAAGAATACTATAATACTTGTATGGAAACGTCTCCCTTTTATGAATAACGCTTTTCCAATGCAAGGAGGTTGACACTGCAAATTCAAAGCGTGAAGAAATATATGTTTCAAGCGTGGTAGTTGGTACAAGATATCAACACTTTTAAGCCACAACTTGCAAACTTAACCACGCCAACTTGTAAATAAGCATCCCATTACTTGCAAATTGTCACAATACACATGGTAGCTATGTAAACAACACACAAATTTAAATAAAACAATCAGAACTAGAAATAAGGAGAAAGTAAGTTAACAAACTAAAGAAAACACCACTTAAAAAATACAAAACAATTCTCAGTGAAACTATATAAAGATGAAACTAAACATAAAGGCTAGTAAGAATGACACGTCACAAAAAAACACAACAAAATGGCCAAAATAGAGAGAAAAATCGGCTTAAAAGAAACGATATATGGACCATTTTGCCAATTACAATTAAATGTTGGTGTGGTCCTGTATTATCACCTGAAAAGGATGCCAATTGAGTATATGCAACCTCTCAAATTTTATTTCCAACCTCACAAATTAAAAATAGATAACCAATGTTGGTCTACAGGTGTTGTGTCTCACCAAGATTAGTGCTACCATGTTTGTATCCATGACTGACTTCCTAATTTTTAAAAATCATTATAGGCTAGCTACAGGAGCGTACAGAACATCCCACCCTCCACACATAGAAATATAAAATTGATATGAATTCAGCCTTCTATAAAATGCAATCTTTTGAGAGTGTGCCTGTATTCCCACAGCATACAATACACTTCCCACCTCTGCAGGTTGGCCCTTATTTTTTTGTCAATATCAACTCGATCAACCCTTCATGGAATGTAGAGTACATACATTTTCCCTAGCTCCAAAGCTAACTTATATGATAAGACCCCTCTCGCAACACACAAGTCAAATCGAGAGACCAGAACCCTGACAATTACCCTAAAAAGGCAAATTCCTTTGTTACCGCACAACCTTATCAGTATTTTAGCACTACTTTGAAGAAAGTAAGGTGTATAATTTACAAATAAATATTTAAATTATTTTTTTACGACGTTTTTCATAGAATTTTTTCTTAAAGCTTTTAGCAATTAGATTCAAGCAAATTAAAATTGCCTAATTAATAAATTATAAAACAATAAAAAATTCACGATTTAGCACATCTCACTATTTTTCACAACAATTTTACACATATTTTTCCATAGTGTATCAAATTATGCTTTAGTATTTACGCAATTTCTTATGCAAAACTCAAAAACTGACAGCAAAGTGGCCAATCCCCGGATATTAGCCTCACAAGACAGGAGCTTCCCAGAGGAAGCACAAAATCCCGAGCATCGCAAGAAAATCAGCTGAAATAATATAAATCTAAGAGTATATTTAATATGATATTATCTAATTTTATTTTCATGTAAATGATCTCAATAATTCAGAGTTAATAAGCACAATCCGCCTTCCTAAATATCCCATATAATACGCAGATCGCATTAATATCAGCGTGATCGTATAAAATCAGTTACATATTTTTATACGATTATATTACGGATTATTTCAATCGCAATCACACATTCGTATTGCAGGAAAATCGCCGAGATATAAGAGTGTTGGGCGAATACGTTGAAACCCACCTTTTTGGCCGATTTGACCCCTTCCTATAAATAGGAAGTCTATATCAATTTGGACGACCTTCTCTTTCTGACTCTCAGAGGTTTTGTGCGTCTCTCTCTCTCTCTCTCTCTCACCACGCGTCCAACCCTCTCTCACTCTCATTCTCTCTCACAAACCACATTCAACACAATTCAAACCACATATCAAACTTCTAATGGTGTTTCTCTCTCTAACTATCTAAAAGAAGAAAGAAAAGTACTAAAACCTAATCTCCAAAATCCGAATGAATGAATGAATGAATGAATGTATGAGGTAATATGCACTTGGAGAATAAGAAATGAACTACTTATACTTGTTACACATAATTTCCCAAAAATGGGAAATTCCACATCAAATCGCATGTACAGCCGACTAATGAATCATCCGCTCCAAATGCTCAGGCGTCCGCTTCAAGCCTATAATAGTCTGGTCCGTAATAATACCCAAGCGTTCGCTTCAAGAGATGAAGCGTCCACTCCATTGGCTTGAGCGTCGACTCTAAAGGTTAGAGCGGATGCCTAAAACACTCGAAATTGAAATCAGGGTCCTTATWGTATACTAGCTCTTAGACCCARAGCGTCCGCTCCAAAAAGGGGAGCTTACGCTTCATTCCTTGGAGCGTCCTCTTATGACTCTCGAAAATTGTGGCCAAAGCAGAGTATCTAGAGCGTCCGCTCCAAATGTTAGAGCATCCGCTTCAAATGGCAAACTTCTTTCCTAGCAACACTTCCATGCTCCAAGGTTCCTCACTTCGATCTATGTCATTCTAGTGCTTCCTGTCCTTCCCACTTAGACTCCAAGCACGGCTAAATGGACTTGATACCTGCAATCAAGTACAAAAGGAAATGAATAGAGGGCTCGATACATCGTTAATCGATAGCAATGCAWGAAAACCCTGAAATCGAGGGAAACTCTCATACATCATTCAAACCAAGGACAAAGATTCAAATTGAGAAATTTAAGCCCAAAAGGTCCCGAAGAAAGCATAGGACTAGCCATATTAAGGGTGGAATGAGAAGAAAAATTGGCTCAAAAAGCCACTAATCACAATACTACGATGTATGGAATTAATTCTAATGCGGATGCCTACGGTTATGGAAACCAAAGACAACTAGCCCAAKAATTTTGGATATCAAAACCAATGTTTAAAAAAAGGTTATGGTAACCAAAGTCAAATCAATGGAGGTCAAAGTAGTTATGGGGCCCGAGCACTTAACCTTTGTTATCAAAGAAAYGGTGGAAACAAAAGAAATTTGCAAAATGGACCTCAATCCCCCCAATTGGCAAATASAATTCCTCCTCCGAGTTTTCAAAGGGCAAGGGGGTGGGTCAAAGCACTTTTAACAAATCTTACAACCAAGCCAACTAAAATTTCACTGCCAATCCCTCATGGAAACAAGACCCTCCTTTCGCCCTGCAAGCTAGGGAAGGTACACCCAATTAAATGTTTATGTAATATGCTTAATGAATAATTCTCTTGGAAAATTGTGGTTCTTCTAACCATTGATGTCTATAGTTGTTTATATGGCTAATGCTCTCCTATGTTGAAGCCGGTTATTGGAAAGTGAATTAGGGTATGGCTATGAGTAATGTAAACGCCATGAACATATAACGAATTTAGAGCATGGCAAGACAATGGCTTTGTACAAATCTCAATTGTATGGGTGGAGCTCCAAATTATTCCAACTTTGATCCCAAACTAGTAGATTTGATTCCTATAACCAAGGTAATTTGATCGGCTCTCGAGGTGTCTTTAATCCTCACGTGGCAACACAAGAATAAAACTTGTCTCGTCCTACACTCTAACTTAAATTATAACTGTAAGTAAGTCGGGGTCGAATCTTAAGGAAGCAAGGTTATGTCAATTGCAAATGAATGGAGTCACCAATTTTTTTGGAAGTTTTGGTTTCAATAACGCAATCTACGACTAACAACTACTAGTCAATGAATTAAACAAAGATTAAAATGAAACGAATAACAGCTAAGAAAGCAATACGATCGGTGATTATTTGGAAAACTATCCTACTCTCAAAACCCGGGTCATGAATAGGGTCAATCTCCTTGCTTAGAGCTTATAAACCAACATTGAGGTCACTTCGCTAGTCACGCTACGACAGCACGCCTACCAACCCCCGCCGCGGTGGTTAGGATCAAGAAATCCATCAAGTCTTCACTATCCTAATAGTACACTCCCGCGCACCACTAAACATAACATAAGAAGTAACATGATGGTGATAATCCCCACATCACACATGAGGCACCTTGAAGGTTCAACAAGCAAGTCATAAATTCCAATAAACCCACATTTCAACCAAGCAATCAAACATAGCCCAAGCATCCCTCCCTTGGCTAAAAAATCTAGCCTGGAAGAGGCAACATAGAAGAAACAACAAAGTAAAGCAAGAACTCAAAACTAGCAAGACCATATTTGCGAACAATTAAGATAACAATCTAGCAAGAATCTAACAATATAACTGCAATAACTAGAAAGAAATAAGGTAAAGAAGTGCATTACAAAGAAATGAGATTTTTTCGTTCAAATAAAACCAGTTTGAAGGATTAAAAACTCCCTCTCTACTTAGCTAGGGAGCCCAACTATGCTTCATTAATGCCAATATGATATATTAAACTCAATTCATCATCCTTTTCCCCCTAAATTGTGGCTTCATGATCATAATTTGCAATTGTTTTGGCAACCCAAGGCTTGATATAWGAGAGATTACCTTATTCAATCCATTCAAGGAATTGGAGGTTTGTATAGGGTTGCTAGCTTACKTCTTCATGACTAGACCTTGTTAGGATTAGAAGGGGACTTTAATTAGAGCTTGGTTTGCTATGGTTGGATGACTTGGGAGATGATTCCAACCACTATCCTAAGCTAGAGTCATAAGTGCATTAACATTGAATTGAGGAAATCCTTTTTGATTGGCATTRATCATATATATGGTTGGGAAACCTAGTGACCCTAGGTGCTTTGGTATTGATTTTACAACCTGTTTTTTTTCCTTAGTTTTYGATTACTTTTAGCTTCTTAAAAGCTTAAAATTTGTGTTCTAAACCTTAAAATCCCTAATTCTTAAGCTCGACAAACTTAGCCTCTCTACGAATTGACCCTTTTCTTACCTCTGTACTAATATAGAGAGAAGTCATGGTTTTAGAAATTTTATTTGTGTGGTTGTCCCCATTCGATTTTCAACAACTCGGTTGAGGACCCATCAAATTGGTTCTGTTGCCGKGGAGGCAACATTGTTTGAGCTTTGAAAACTTTGATATTGTTTTTGATCRCTTTTCAATAAAATCYAATAACCAAAATAGAATTTTCGTGCTTCACTTGAAGCACATTTTACTTTATTTGAAACACTAGGATTTTTTATCGTTTGCTTCTAAGAGAGAAGCTTGRAGGTTTGGACATCATGGCAAGACCTTTAAGAGATCTAGGGAGTCCGAGTTCATTCACCTCTTCTAGGGAAATTAGGTTGYCAAGTATAGAGGGAACTTTTGAGATCCGTCTCAATTTGATCAAATTGATTGATTCTAAACTATTATATGGGTTGAATGATGAAGCCCCCACAAGAATCTAAAGGATTTTGAGCATTATTGTGACATAATCAAAATAAGTGWGGMAACTCAAGTGTATTTGAGACTCAAGTTATTTAAGTTTTTCTTGGCGGGCAAGGCCATTGAGTGGTTGGAAAAGGAAGTAAGACYGGATTCTTTGACATCATGGGATGAGGTCACCAAAGCCTTTTTGCAAAAACCTTTCCCTCATAAGAATACCGTTGACCTCCAAGCTAAAATCCAAGGGTTCAAGCAAAGGAGTGATGAAACTTTAGGAGACGCTTGGGAGCGTTACCAAGAGTACCATAGGGAATTCCCTCATCATGGTATCCCTAAATGGTTACTCTTTCAAACTTTCTATATGGGTCTCACAAATCCTTCAAAGACAAGTTTGGATGTCGGAGCGGGTGGTCCAATCATGAGTCGAAATGAGGATGTGATTGATAATTACTCAAMTTGGCAAGATGGCGGAACTAAGCAAAAGAAAGTCAATGCTCTAGGAAGTGGAGAAGTGGTGGACAAACTTTTAGAGGGCATCAAATCCATTGTTAAGAAGAGCCTTGAGAGAGAGGGAATCTCCTCCTCTCAAGCCCCTTAACCTGCAAGCCTATGGAAGGATGATCACAGAAATGTATGTTAGGAATAGCTTAATGATAATTCTCTTGTGAAAATTTGTAGGATCTTCTAAACCATTGATGTCTTATTATGTTGTTTATATAGTATCTCCTATGTTGTAAAGGGTTTTGGAAAAGTGAATTATGGGTATGGCTATGAGTAAACAGTAAACCATGAACAGATAACGAACATTTAGAGCATGGCAAGACAATGGCATTTGTAAACAGCTAAAACATCAATGTATGGGGGTGGAGCTCCAAATTAATACCAACTTTGATCCCAAACTCAGTAAGATTTGATTCCTATAACCAAGGTAACTTGATCGGCTCTCGAGGGTTTTAAAACCATCACGGTGGGCAACAGAGAATAAAACTTGTTATCTCGTCCATTAACTCCTTAAATGTATAACTGGTAAGTAAGTCGGGATAGAAATCTTAAGAGCAAGGTTAATGTCATTGCAAAATGAATGGAGTCCCAAGTTTTTTTGGAAGTTATTTGTTTCAACTAATGCAATCTACACTAACAACTACTAGCAAGTGAATTAAACAAGATTAAAATGAAACGAATGAACAAGCTAAGAATAAGCACAACGATCGGTGATTACTGAAAACTATCCTAACTCTCTAAACGAGTGGTCATGAATAGGGTCATATCTCCTTGCATTATAGACCGTTATAAACAACATTGATGGAGTACGTCTCGCTTTATTCACGGCTAGGGGGGAGAGGGGAGAAGGGAGAGAGGGCAGACAACGCCTACCCAACCCCACGTCCGCGGTGGTTGGATCAACGTAATCATCAGTCTCACTATCCTGAATAGTTCCATCTCACGGCCAACCTAACAAATCATTACGGGAAGAACATGATGGTGATAATCACCCAATCACACAATGAGCCCTATGAAGGTTCAACAAGCAAGTCATAACTACCAATAAACCGACATTTCAACCAACAATCAAACATAGCCAAGCATCCATCATTGGCCTAAAAAATGCCATCTAGCTGGAAAGAGGCAACATAGAAGGAAATCAACAAAGGTAAAGAAGAACTGTCAAAATACTAGCAATAGACCATATTTGCGAAAATTAAGATAACAATCTAGCAAAGAATCTAACATATAACTGCAATAACTTTAGAAAGAAATTAAGGTAAAGAAGTGCATTACAACAGAAATGAGATTTTGATTCAAATCAATCCAAAGTATTTTAAGAAAGGTTAAAACTCCTACGTTACTTTAGGTGTTTCTGCTCTCTAACTATCCTAAAAGAAGAAAGAAAAGTACAAACACTAATCTCCGCAAATCGAATGTAATGAATGATGAATGAAATGAAGGTAATATGACACTTGGAGAAATATAGAAATGACTCTCCTATACATGTACAAATATTTCCAAAATGGGAACATTCCACATCCCAATCGCATGTAAACAAGCCAGACTAATGAATCATCCGCTCAAATGCTTCAGGGTAATCTCGCTTCAAGCTATAATAGTCTGGTCGTAATAAATACCCAAAGGTTCCATTCAAGAGATGAGCGTAACACTCCATATTGAAGCTGTCGAACTACTATAATGGTTTGGGAGCGATGCCTAAATCACTCGGAAAATGGAATCAGTGGGTCCTTATGTGATAACTACTCCTTAGACCAAGCGCCGCTCCAAAAACGGGGAAGCTTACGCTCATTCCAATTGGCAGCGTCTCTCTCATATGACTCTCAGAAAATGTGTTGGCCAAAGCAGAGTATCTAGCAGCGTCGCTCCAAAATGATAGACGCATACCGCCTCATTTCAAATTGGAAAAACTTCTTCCTCAGAACACTTCCAATGCTCCAGTGTTAACCTACACAAGTCGATCTATGTAAACATTCTCAGTGCTATGCCTAGATCCTTCCTCTATTAGACTACCAGACGGCTAAATGGACTTGAATACCTGCAAGTCAAGTACAAAAGGAAAGTTGAATAGAAGGGCTGACAGTTAAATCAAGATAGGCAATGCATGAAAACTGAAATCGGGGAAACTCTCATACATATATATCTCAAACCAAGACAAAAGACTTCAAATTGAGAAATATTAATGCCCATAAAGTCGAACGACAGCATAAGGTACTAGCCATTTATTAAGGTGAAGAATAGAAGATAATTGGCCAAAAAAGCCACTATCAATACTACGATGTATGAATTATTAATGTGGATGCTAGCGGTTATGGAAACCAATAGACACTAGCCCAAGAATTTGGATATCAAAACAATGTTTTAAAAAAGGTTATGGTAACCAAAGTCAAATCAATGGAGGTCAAATAGTTATGATGGGCCCGAACTTAACCTTTGTTATAAAGAAATGGTGGAAACATAAAGAAATTTGCAAAATGGACCTCAATCCCTCCAATTGGCAATACTAGATCTCCTCAGCCGAGTATTTCTAAAGGGCAGGGTGGTCAAAGCACTTTTAAACAGAATTTACACCAGCAACTAAAATTAACTGCCAAGTTCCTCATGGTAACAGACCCTCCTTATCGCGCTCAACTGAAAAGAGGAGCTTAGAATTCAATTGAAGTAGCTTGTAAAAACCAATTTACCATGACTAAAGATATATGGACATCTTTCAACCAACCCTCCCTACATGGTACTAGCAAACCGAGACCAATGAATTGTGTGAGTGAACTCTTCTTAAATCACAACCGCTCATTAACTTACTTTCACAGTGGCTTCACTCAGGAACTCACCAAGATTCCCACGTTTACTTTCACCCCCCCCAACTTACTCAAGGCTTACACTGTTACAACACACTTTATTTATGTAAAAACTATGAGATTTTTGAGAACATTTTGTGGTTTTGTTTATTTTTCATTTTTTATAAGATTTATTTAACTTTTAATACACTTGTGAGATAAGTGGGTTCACAAATTCTAACTTGAAGCTCATTTTTTCTTTCAACAATCCCATAATTTACAATGAAACATACATACAAGTCCTAATCCACTGTTCACTATCATAAGGGTTGAAACAATCAGGCTTAAGGCTTGTAATGCATTAGAAAGGAATGTGGAAGCTGAGCTTCCAGAAAGGGTGAATGTAAACCAAAACAATGTAAGGAAAATTATGTACTTGGAAACAAAACAAAAAAGTAATTCAATGTGATGACTAAATATTGCACAGTCTGCTATTTTTTTGACAATATTTGGATCGAGAGAGTGTTTGATCTATTGAGGCACTCAATCCCTTCAAATACTCGGGCTAAGGGATTCTTTTCCATTAAGAGGGCATGTCAACATTTCTTCAGCATGAGTGGATTTCTTATCCTTGTGACCATGGCATTCTCGTGTAGTGGATGTCCCTTGGTGGGGTATTAGGAGTATGGTGCATACTCCGCTTTCCCATAGGTTGGGAAAGTTCATCTTATCCCAGCTGTGAAACAGTTCAACCCTAGTACAACAGCTATAGCATTAGCGGGCAATGTTATAGAGTGGAGAAAATACACTTGAGGTACCCACTAATGCTCGAGTGACCTCAAGATTTTCGTTCACTACGTGTTTGGATGAATCGCCAGATTGTACTGGGCCGTGCCTGAGGCAAACATGCGTAACAGAAGGATCATGCAAGTAGAGACTGGGTTGTGAACTCTATTGAGACCTTGCGCTAAGTCTAGAGCATTTCCGCTAAGGAAAACTTGGTCCTAAGAAGGTGCCGATTTTGGATCGGCGGAAATTAAAGACTCCTCCCTTGAGGATTGACATCAAATACTGCTGAAGAGAAGACTTGGGCTAAGAGGTGTTAGGAGGTGATGGTTGAAAGAAACGAAGGGATACAGTGGAAGATTGACCAAAGACGCAGTGGGATGACGGAACCCTGAGGGTGAGAGCTCGGTTGCAAGAAGGACGATGCCAAGGAGCAGAAAGGAGATCGAGGAAGGAGTGATTACTTTTTCCACAACTCTTGTTTAATTTATGTTGTTTTTTTAGTGTATAAGAGCGTTGGGCGCGAGACGCTTTGCATTAATAAGTTAACTTGGAGCGTGAAGTTTCCTTTTGTAATTGTAGATTGGTCAATTTTAATTACAAGTAGTATAAATTATAAACTTGCTACTTCTATACATTGTTTGTATTTGAGCATCGTTGAAGAAAACCCGTCCCATGCACGCTCAACTGTTGTTCGATGCTAATCCCAAACATGTAGGCATGTTATATGACGGACCCCAGGGCGAGGCTGCTACGTATCCATAAGGAATTAGGCCCATCGATTCTAATGCAGGTGTAATTGTGTTGGCTGAGAAATGGTGCGCTTGTATCCTTAGACGTCTATTGCTGTGTCTGGTCTAAGTGGGCGAGCTGAGAAATTATCACGATTCATGCCATTAGTTGAACTGCCCCTTTTGGAAAGACTTTTTGACAATATAGGAACTGCAATTACGAAAAATTTCCCGAAGATCTAGACTGTTTTGCGAAGTGCTTTTAAGAACTAAATCAACTTCTTTGATACCTCGTGCTTCACTGCACCGATTCAAGTACCATTCGACCTCTATTGGTATGCTTGCACATGAATTCACGGCTGCTAGCGTTTTTCGTCGAGCAAAGCTATCATTCGAATCTCTCCTTACCACATTCTGCTTCTTAGGACTGCTTTCTAAGACAATGCGTAGAGATGGGATTCTCTAGTTTCTACTGTTTTAACAACTTCGACACCATAGACAGTGAGAAGGATGTAGCTTGTTGAAGTGCTGAATAGAGGTCTATAACCCATAGAGCGAAGTGTAGGTATTGTGACAATCTCGATATTCTCGTCATCTTAGAGATAATTGTTTAGATTTTTGTACTGCTCAATACCCCATTGGTTGTGGCGCTATATGTATGACTTATGTGTGATCTTATATTTGCAATCAGTATCTGACATTCTGCTTGAAAGTGGGTGTAGTTGTCATAATTATATTCATGAGGGACTCCATAGCGCAATGAGTTATTTTCTATGAATTGTGCTTAGCCTAAGATTTGCAAATGACACTGCTTCGACCCACGTTTGTGAAGTAATCTCATGGCAAGTATGAATTCATGACCTTCTTTGCATCGGGCGGCGTATTTCCCATTATGTGTATTCCCATATAGAGAAGGCGACGGACGGAACAAGTGCACATGTGAGTATTTTTGCAAGTGTTGCATGCTTGACGGAGCCTTCAAACTACGGTCATGTGGATTTCCTAATTTTAGGCTATAAAGTAATATTTGAAAACCAACACAACTATACTAGTATGGTGAGTAAGTATGGTTCAACACAGGAAGGATAAAAAAATATTGTCTCAGCTTAATCGATCTAATTTGGGGAGAAAACAACTTGAATTGTGAATTTGAAGCTAGCTTAAACTTGACTAGAAACAAGGTTCTTTGAAAACAACAATGCAAAAACACTTAGGAGTTGCTAGTTATGCCCATCTATATAAAAGGAAATTTGTGCCAATCAAAGTATTATCTCGATCCAATAATGGGTATTAATCGTATGTAGTTTAGCAATGGGTTGGTAAGTCATTTCCCAATCATCCCACAATCCAAATAAATTTTAAACCCAACTCCTCGATAAGATACTGAATGAAAATTGGATTACACCACACACCAAAGTCACATCCTCACAATCCTTATAGGCAAAGGTTGATTTAAGGCACCTCTCACTCCCATTCTTGGGTGGCCAAATCAAGCAATAGTAGGTAGAGAACCACAATTTATGACAACAATGATGGTTGGAATGAGTATTTGAATCATCTTAGACACTAATGGATATAGATGGGAGCTTCCTAACATACCTAAGGTAGTAATCTACTCACAATCATGTTTGAAAGCAGAAACACTCAAAGCAATGGAAGAAAAGCAAGGACATAGCCATGAAAAAAGAGTAATTGCAAGTTACAAATGGGTATTCAAGAACTCACTCTATACTAAACCAAATTGGAACAAAACACTACAAAATATCACAAACAAAGGGAGAAGCAATTATCAACAAAAGACTTGGGAGTCAAGCACAAACATACCCACAAAACTTAGAAATTTAAAATTGGGTAAAACATGAAGTACACTCATTAACACTAAAAAGTGCTAGAATAGAAATTACCTTGAAAGATTAGATAGAAGCATATAAGTTTGCGGAAATTTTGAGTAAATGATAAACTAGGGAAAAATACCAAACTTGAGCTCTCTCTTCTATATGGAAGATGAAGAAGGAGAAGTTGAAAGAAAATAACATCTGAAAAATTAACATTAAAAATATTCGAAACAATCTACTTAATTGTTTGTTTCTCTCTTCTATAATACTAATATACAAGGCATCTATTACATATCTCATAAAATTAAAGTATGACCATATACTAGAAAGTTCACATGTCAAATAATCCTGCCCAAGTCAAGATAACGTTGGTTCAAACATTGAAAGGTACACAAAACGTGGCTTGGCACCTAGGGGCGGAGCCGTGCGCGAGCCGTAGCAACACGCACGAGCCGATGTGCGAGCACCTCAAAAGTGCTCGCATTGCTCCAAAATAACTACTAGAAATCAAGGAAAGGGCTGCAGACGCGGCCCAGGCGCGGGCCAGCGTGACACCTCGAGTTTGTGCGCACGCTCTAAAAGCTTCTGAAGTGAGAGGGAGGAGATGCGGCGCGTCGGGCCATTGTTCGGAGCAGTAACTACATGTGCGGGCCGACTCCAATGTGCAACTACTCAAAAACACATTCATGGAAATCTTGAGATAACTGCATGCGTCGTGCTAGGCACGCGTGGGCCTCTGATGCACGGGCCCCCTATTTTTGGCTCTAGTTGAATACCAACTTCGAAACCCATAATTCTTGTCAGTGAATCGGATTGCAGCTTGTAATAT
>SNQN01006367.1:11363-39119 GCA_008642245.1 Bassia scoparia | reverse complement strand
GTCACAAATTGAAGTTCTAAGATGCTCAAGAGGGTGAATTGAGTATAATCGACTGTGACCAATTTTTCTTTTTGCTTTTGATCTTATGATAAGGACCAGTTGAGCTGGTTCCTATACGCAGCGGAATGTAAATAAAGCAGTAAAAGAACACATAGTATTTAACGAGGTTCACCAACTCTAGGCTACGTCCTCCTACCCTAAGCTCTTTTATTAATCAACTCTGAAAAACAAAGAACTTGCTCACTCTCTGTTTCCTACTCCGGGAACCAGTACACCCACTCAACTCTGAATGTGCACTCGACTCACACTCGTAAGTCAACTTTGTGTTTGAACTCACAAACACTACCAGGCTTTCAACCCTCTGTTGATAGCCCTTACAATAACACATTTCTCTCTTATGAATTACTTCTTAGAAAGCTAAGTAGAGAGAATGATGTTTGCTCGATGTATGCCCGTGTATGACTCGATGGTTATGAACTAATGCTTTTTGTGTATTTCTCTCAAAGTAGTTTACTCTTTTAATCCGTGGAGAGAGATGTCGAATGTTGAAGTATAGACGTATATTTATATTAACTTAACCCTAGTTTCCATAAATCTATTCTTGCCAAACAAGGCAAGATTAGTTTATGGAAAGTATTTATTTGTTCGATTTTATCCTAAGATTTTGATCGAACAGATATATACTCCAGTTTTAAGGTATATATATATCCATCTATAATTCCAGCTGCAAATAATCTTTCAAAATATCTTTTGAAAATATTTTAGAAAAACCTTTTCAAAACCGCAGCAACATTCTATTCAGGAACTAAGCTGGTTCCCAGCTTGGTTCCTTGAGTGTGTTATGAATTCTATTCCAAGTTTGTACCAGAATTCACAACATACTCAAAAACATTAAGCATTAGTTCATTTCCATTCAGTCACACTACAGAGCATATTACATGAAAATCCTTAATCTAAACTCTAATTTACAATTCTTCGAATCTTCATGCAATCTTCAAGAACTTGAAACTTTCTATAATAATTCAATCTTTGAGCACAGCTTCTTCTTCGAATATCTTCGAAAGGATTCACACTTCAAGTCTTGGAATAGATCTATTACTGCACATATAACAATGTTAACATGCAACAAAAGATATATGACTGTTCTTCAGATAACAGTCAAAAAACAGCTCGTACTGGTTCTGTACTAGTGAATGAGCTCTTATGTAATCAGCTGTTCCTGTAATGAACAATTAATTTCAAAGCATTCTCATTAAAATATTAACTTGTCTAGGGAAACAAGTTTCTAAATTAGCTGGTTCCCCGAACCAACTATATTCACAKTTTAATCATCCTGTTTCCTATAATAGTTTGTCATCATTCAAAACTTAAGGAACTCAACATCCATTCTATTCTTCCAGTAGGAATAGAACTTCCCATTGAACATAGGAGGTCTCTACGTAGAGTATCCTTCTTCAAGCTTCTCGTGTTGATTCATTCTTCCAACTCGATCTAAACGTTCAGTTCTCTCTTCAGGGTTTCCTGACAGCTACGAGGAACTTAGCTCTGATACCAATTGTTAGATCGACTAAACAATACAAGAGGGAGGTGAATTGTATTGAGGAACTTAAGCTACTTTTTGCGTAATGTAAAAGAAACTTAACAAAAGAAACTTGAGGCTAGAGAATTTTTCCAACACAGAAACTCTCAAGACAAACGCCAAGAGTGGAAAAACTGTGGCCTGATGCAACACAGGACTTCGTCTTTTATTATAGTAGGATGCAACACCTAATACAATCTAAGACCCTCGTTCTCAATTCAACAATGAACTTCTTGAACCCTCGTAACCAACCCCTCTGTTGGTCACACTCTCTAACTCTCGATTTCAACTGAAATCCCTCGGCTATAAAACACTCACAACCTCTCGCTTCAATCAACAGATCAAAGCACTTATAACTCAATAAGACTTGATAACTTGGCACTGGTATGAAGTAGAAAYCTCTAATTGATTCTTTGCTCAAGTGTGTATTATGATTCACTAAGTGAGAGTATTTATAGAGTGAGAGTGTAAGTGTGGAAGTCAAGCAGTAAACCCACCATCACACTACATCCTGTTTTGTAGGAGTAGTGCTTAGTGGAACTTGACTAACAAGTCCACAAACACACGATCTAAAATCCTCGTATTATATCCGTTAATGTTCCTATTTTCACTAGCTTGAGGATCAAGCCATTTACACACGTCTCTCATTAATCTTTTCTCAACTGATTTTTCTTTTCAAACCATAAAAGTAAATGAGATATTTTTCAAAGATAAAACGTTAAGTTCAAAGATAATATAATGCATAGTTTTTAAGAAATAAAATACCAGAAAATAATTCTTAATAATTTGTAAAAAGACWTTATTTTTATTTCAAACTATTTACAAATTACCTAGGTTTTATTTCAAAATATCTTTTTATAAACCACCAAATTAAATTCTTTAATAAATTAAATCACAGACATTATATTATATCTCTTTTATCCTTTGATCGAGCTAATTCTTTATACCTTAATGCCAAGTTGTACAATAAAACTAAAACATAAAATCCTAGATCTATTGTACCAACATTCTCGAGCACTGATTAAGGCAACTCTGCCAAGGAACTCGAGCTTCCTTTGATGTGAGCTTCTTTCTTGAGCTCTYTTTAATGCATCCAAAAGACCCGGGAACTTCTTCCTTCTCCTAAGGATATCCTCATTCCTTTAAGACGTCTTGGATCATTAAAACCTGAAATCACTACACTTAACACACACATTAGATAAACACTTATGAGTTTGCTTTGTTGGTTTGTTGTGTCATTCATCAAAACATATAGGGTTCAACATTTTCTTTCTATTTTTCATTTTTAGTTTTTCGTTTTTTTGCATATTTTTGAAAGTTTGGATTTTATTTTACGTTTTTAGAACTGYTTTTTTTCTTTACGGTATGTTTTTCCTTACATTTTTCGTTTTGCTTTACTTCATTTTTTTTAGAGTTTAGATCTAGGATTTTTAATTTTTGGGTTTTTTCTTTCAATTGTTTTTGTTCTTTTTGTTTTTGTTTTTGATAAGTTGAATCGTGATTTTAAAACCACTAAACCCTAAGTCATGAACCTCGAAAAATTTCAACTCAAAGAGATAAAGACAACTCAAAGAAACAAAGTCAATCGAAAGAGATAAATACTAAGAGTGCACAACAACTTCAAATTATCGGCACTAGGTATCCTCCGACGAACTCCAACAGCCCAAAAATAAATCAGGCACCAAAACTGTGATTGTACGTTTCAGGCACAAAAGGCCACTGCAATTCTCTGCTGAACTCCGCCGTTATCTAGTGTGGGCGTCGGAAAGGATTTGTTGGAAAATGGGTCGTRAGAGATATATAGGTTGCTGCAAATTAATTAGCTAGATTAAAACTTATATTAGCATAGAAATTCAGTTTAAGTAAAAAAACAAAATAATTAACTTTGCAATATTAAACTATATTTTTTTAAAAAAACCCAAAATAATTAACATAAAAATTGGAGGGAAATTAAAGTTTAGAAACGTAAAGTGGAGGAAAATTCRCCCCATCACACATATGCTTAGTCTTAAGTTTCCCTCCAAAACTCACCCATAAAATGAAATTTCATCTCTTCAATCATTGGTTAGATATTGTGTGTATCTTGGGACCACTTAAATGGAATGAAAGGAAGGGAAAGGAAAGGGAGGGAGACAAATTCCCCTGTTTGGATAATATGTTGGGAGATGAAAGGAGAGGGGTGGAGAGATCTATTTTCTCTCCTCCTTTAATAAAGACAGTAGACAATCCCTTCAAAATTAGAGAGATTTGGAAGGAAAATGAAGCTCATCATTTCCTCCACTTTCCCTTCCCTTCCTTTCCTCCTATTTCCCTCCCATCTTTTTTCCTTTTAATTTGTTATCCAAACATAGCATAAGGTTATGTTTGGATACCATAAAATGGAAGAAAATGAAGGGAAGAGAAAGAGAGTGAGGCAAACTCCCTTGTTAGCATTAATCTACATTAATCGTCGCACGCATTGCGTGCAAATTAGGTTAGTTGAAATAATGAGTTTTCCTTSTAAATCTCTTCCTTATTGGAGAGATCAATTTCTTACAAATTAGTCTTTCTATGTCCCTCTCTTACACTTCCTTCCCTTCCTTTAGTTATGCAAATGAAGAAAATTTCATCCCTCCATTTCCTTTTCCTCCCTTTCGTTACATTTCTTTCAATTCAAACATAGGGTAAGTCCTAGGGCGGCCTTGTTAATTTWTATAATTAATCTCACAACTTAAGTAGTCAATTCGTGAGCTAATTTTGGCACTCTATCACATGCATAGTGACAAAATGAAGTGTCTAAATCATTTGCCAATTATGAAATATGGAATGGATTATTTTTTTGTGTACTACCCGGTTCACKCTTTAGGCTAATTCGGATTCGATGYTCAATTCTGAGTGATCAGTTTCCAGTCCCTCTCAATTGTTGTTGCGGAGGATCGAACATGAGTTTTCTCTACCAAATACAGTCTCAATCACTACTGRAGCAACAATCAATTGGTAATATGGAATGGATTATAGCATATGAATATATATTCATGGTACTTGAAAAAAATGATTGGAAAAAAATAAAACACAAATAGACGAACTAAAAAAATGCGCGTGTAATAAGTGAAAAAAATAGGCGTAATATGAGGGTTTTGCTTAGACTAACACGTGGTAGGTCCGTAATGCTAAACTTTATAGTATACGAGACAGTAGTATTTCATGAATTAATTAAAATATAAAATAAAAATAGCAAAGTCCTTCTCTCTCCTCCCTAAATTCTCAGATAATCAGTTCTTTTGAAAGTGGGCCCCACCCTTTGAACAAACTGGACCCCACTTTAATTTTTGTCGAAGTTCGCAAAACAACCCCACTCGCATCATCCCCCCTTTCCTCACTCTCTCTCTCCTCATCAAACTCCAACAACTGAAGATCCTCTTTCTCGCACTAAATTAATCATCGAATGTTGAGAAGATAATCGTCGTCATCATCCTCAATTTTTATTTCTCCCCCAATTTTCACTGGTAATTTTCCACTTTCTTCAATTCGTTCATTTCTCTTCACAGTTACTTCTGAGCTATTGATTTTCGCTGTTGAAAGTTGATTATGTTGAGTTATTTACATGGTTTTGAGTCTGAAATTAGGGTTTTTGCTTTGTTGATTTTCTAATTTTTGTTTCTGTTTTCTCGTTTTGTGTGTGGTGAAGTGTGTGGTTTGGGAGATGAACAAAGAACTTGCTCCTGAGCCTCTGGATTTCTTCATCTGGACTGTTGAGGTATTTAATTTTTAAATGTTTTGTGATTTTTTGTTGATATTTTTGTCGAAATTTAAACTGGATCTTAGCCAATTTACTACTGTTCATGATGTCTTTGTTTTCACTTTTGTTGATGTGATGTATCGATAATCTTAGGTATGGTACTTTAGCATATAATTTGGAAATAATTTTTTGTGTAATGGAGTGCTAATTATGTCATTGAGGCATTGAGCTGATTTTTATTACAAAATTTGAGGCCTCAATAATTGAAGATTGCTACTCAATATGCCGATTTCTTCAGTCACTTTTTGCACTTGTTAATTTTCTGGATAATGTTTTTTAGGCTTGGTTAGGAAAATTACAACGATAATGCTTGGGAGTAATAGGCTTTGAATCGTTTTGGGAAATCACTCTTTGATTGGCAATTACTTAGTGGTTGGACTATTTGTGACCGTTTAGTAAAGATGGTGATAGAGTATAAATGTTAGTCCTTGCTTCAACTATTAGCTCAATCATTTGTTCGAGATGTTTAGTTGACGAAAGGTTGTATAGGTTGTTTGAATCACGCATGAACCATTTCGGTCCTACATACGAGCAAATCAGAATTGATCCGTACCATGTTCAGAAGTCTTTTAAAGTGTATCCATGTTTAGTGCAAATTAGTAAGTTATCTTATCCATAGAATCTTGGAAGTACTCGTAAGTTATGCCCGTTGATGGGTGCTCGTTGTAACAATCTAACAGAAATCAACAGCCTTACAGTCTTACCTCTCCATCCTGCCCTCAACCCATCTTAGGTTGTTCTTATACTTCTCCCAACCTATTTAGATATGCTTCCGTAAAAATGATTATGAACCTTTCAATCATACCAGGACAACTGAATGTGCCTAACCCTGCCATATCTTAGCAATTTTGTGTGAGCATAAATGTGCTCTGCTCATTCTCACTGCATTTTTCTTTCAACATTTTTTATTTCCTGTCAAATTGCTGGTAAGGTCAATCTAATCTTGTTGTCGAACCTGTGTTGAAAATTTTGTATTTATTGGAGTACTTTATTGTATATTTTGGAATTGCTTTAAACAGTATATTAGACCTTGTTTGGGGCAAAATGRAGTTAAAGTTTAGGTGTTGGGAGGCCACATTTGCTGTTATGAATCATTTATTGTGATACTATCTTAATTTTTAACTTTGGCTTCATTACTTCAGACATTTTGGGTACAATGTGAATTCCAGAGGTGCCTCAGATTGAAAAGGTTCCATGTCACATGCTCATTGTTCATCATGTTTACATGACTTTCTTTTCGTTGCTTTTCCTGGGACTTGATCTTCTGTTACAGGCTGCTCCCTGACACTTGCGACTCAAGTCCAATTATAAGCGCTGTTCGCAGGTGTCTTAGGTCACAATGTGTATTCCCATATAGTGATTGTATAAATGATATGCTAGCTTTTAAAGATTATTATACTCTTCCACACCAAATTTTTTCCCCCCTTCTTATATGGCTCGTGGTTTTCTTTTCATGCAGGATGTCGGTATGTGGTTAGAAGAAATTAATCTTGGTAGCTATCGCCAAATTTTTAAGGAAAACGGTGTTAACGGCGAGTATTTAGAGGGAATGTCCATGTTCACAACTGAGCAGATACTTAGGTTTATCAGGCGCTGCCACATGAAATGGGGTGACTTCATCACACTTTGCAAGGAATTAAGGCGAATAAAAGGTTCAGCTTTCTTTTGTCTTCCCATAATCTCCTATTCTTGTTATAGCTTCTATCAGAATTCGGAGAGTGGTGAAGATTAAGTGTAAAACATAAAAAAAAAAAAAAAAAAAAAAATGGTAACTTCATGGTGATTAAATCTATCATAAGTCAAAAACTAACTGTGCATTAGCTTCAAGTTTTACAGAGAGCCAAAGAAGAAAAGGAAAACCATCTGCTTACAAATCGAGCATCATTACTATAAAGTATATCATTCATTTTGATTTCTATAATTTAGAATATTTTACCTCTAAGGTTTTACTTTAGAATTTTTATGCCAACAAAAATCATTAATGACGGGTTTCCTTGTACTTTTTGTCAAGTGGAAATCATTAGAGGTCCATTTTTTATCCCCCGCATCATTAGATGTCTTGCATTTACATCTTTAATGTCAATCAAGTATTGACTTAATTATAGTTCTCATGATTTGTGGTGATGTCGGTTTTTRCTCCCCTAAAAATAAAGAGAGGAAGAGTAAAACACTTTCAAATTGGCTTTGAGAAGGAAGTCAAAGGACTTTATGATGCTTATGGAAATTTCCCCTTTCTCCAGCCTTGCATGTAGTTTGTTCAAGACTTCAACTAAGCAATGAAAGTGCAATACATTAGGCATGTTTTAGACCACTGCATTTTGTCACTGATCTTTAAATTATTCTGGATCTTTGAGGAACATTGTAAGCAGCTTTTTTCAGTTTAGTCATAGTTGAATAAAGATGTTTAAATTTGTAATAGTGCATTTTATATGTTGTATTTGTAATTTCAGTTACAGCAGTACTCCTCTGCCTCCGAATAGTTTGAACAGTAAAATTGATCCCAGAATTTAGGCTAACGAATTGACTGTTAACATTCCAAGTACAGGTTTATGTGCTGACAGCATGACATTTTATATATTGTTCAGTGGCTTGCTTGAAAGGAGAACAAAAGGTTCGCCGACCATGGTGGGCCCCATCCTGCCTGTCTGTAGTATTTGTCAAGGCGGCCAAGCGTAACAGACAATCGCGCGTCGTATCACTGAAGCTTGAACCATGATAATAGATGGTACATCTTGTACTTATATTTTACACAGTTTGCTTAGTGAGAAGGGATGAAGAACAAGGAACGCTTCACCTTTTGTCTTCAAGTTGAGCATAGTGTTGCATCAGTTCTTCTTTGGTAAGCACTTTCAAGGAAGTTCTCTATAAATGTCGGTGATTTGTAGCTGTATCATTTGTATGTATCTAAAGAAGAATGATGATAATTGTAAGGCTTCTCGATAAAGCAATGTAAAACTTTCTCCAATGAAGAATCACATACTAGTCCTAGCCATGCTATGGCGTTTGTATTTGTTGCAATCGCACTTAGGCTTCTTGTGCTATACTTATGTGTCACTCTACATGGCTAAGACCATATAAGAAGCAAATTAAACTCCTGAATCCAAACTATCATCAATTGAAACATTCATGCATCACAGGCATTGAAGTAACATTTAAGATGCTAGATGAACTCTTCAGTTATCATGTACTCCGTACTTGATATTAAGATGAAAAGAACAACTGCATACAGGCTATGCCATTGTCTACTTAATTGACCATTAATAGCCTACGCCTTATACAGGATCTTGTGTCTAGTTTTGGTGATGGTGACTAGCGTACAACCTTTCACCTCTATCTCTTCACTGTACTCTCTTGAACCATAATTTTACTTAGCTAAGAATTCATAGCCATGGGTGGGTAAAATGGACTTGCAACCTCMCTTTTGTCAACCCGCTACAAGTCAGTGGTATAACTAGACATCAAGGGAGAAGCATAATCCGGGCTGTCTACTTCTGATGCACCTCGAGAACATCATTTTTCTTTTGACYTTGCTCTTCTAGACACTTTATTGTCTAAGTGTTTGTGTTCAGTGAAATCCATCCCTCCCAAATGTCGCTTGGGTTTTTCACGAGTTCTAAAATGGGCACTTGATAAAGTGGTTTTCAGACCAGATGACATCACTTGTTGGGTTCAGTTGCTCGTGTTACCTCTTTGTGTCCTTGAGACTTTTTCTCCGCGAAGTAATCGTGAGTGTTCCTCTAGTGTTAGGCGGCGACAACCAGAAGAGAGTATTAGCTCTACTATTCGTTCTTGGGGTGAGCCTGGTGGTTCTGAGCAACTTGTCATAGACTCATTGGTTAGCGTATCTCCCCRTTTGTTGGATGCAGATGACGACCATGATTTGGCGAAMCGTAATATTAAGCAATGCAAGAGAGAGATTTCTGACGGGCACTGCACTACTGTCATTAGAGTTCTTTCTTCTTCTGGTCTTGCCCCTTACAATGATGCTACTCTGGCGGATTTGTAAGCAAAACAGCCTTCCTTTTCAGTCCTCACCTTACCGGATATCCCTGTTGATCATCACCTTACTGCTTCTTTTGCTATTGTGTTGGAGCAGATTAGGGGATTTCCGCGTGGTACTTCGTGCGGTAGTGATGGCTTGCGTGCTCAATACCTTTTGGATTGCCTGGGTGGTGCTGRTGTAGCTGTTTCAGATGAGTTGATGGATGCTATTACTCATGTAGTAAATCGCTTTAATACTAGAAAGTGTCCTGCTGAGGTTGGAGGATATATTGCTAGTGCTCCTCTTACGCCACTTGTTAAGCCCGGTGGTGGTATACGGCCTATTGCGATAGGCACTATTTGGAGGCGCCTTGTTTCTAAGGTCAATGTTGCTTTGATGGGCCCGTGTTTAGGAAACTACATAAGAGGCCTTTAATTTGGAGTCGGGGTTCCAGCAGGAGGTGAGGCCATTCTCCATGCTGTCATTCGTTTGATTGAGGCTCGTGGGGCCGATGTTGACCTCTCTATGTTATTGGTGGATTTTCATAATGCGTTCAATTTAGTTTATCGAACAGCTTTGTTGCGTGAGGTTCGACTACATTGTCCTYCTCTTTCGCGTTGGGTTGAATTCTGCTACTCTTCTCAACCGCGACTGTACTATGGGGAGCATACCTTGTGGTCTTGTCAAGGTGTGCAGCAGGGTGACCCTCTCGACCCTTTTCTTTTTTCTTTGGTTCTACATCCATTGGTGTGTCGAATCAGGGACTCTTTTGATCTATGTTTTCAGGCTTGGTACTTAAACGATGGCACTATCGTTGGTGATACTTTGGTGGTTGGAAAGGTTTTGGAGTTGGTTTTGGAGGAGGGTCCTCATTTAGGTCTCCATGTTAATGTTGAGAAGACAGAGGTTTTCTGGCCTTTGGAGGACCCACGCAGTCGTCTCGAGGGTGTCTTCCCTTTGGATATTCCTCGTCCTGRGTGTGGTGTTAAGTTGCTTGGTAGTCCAGTCAGTACGAATTCCTCTTTTTGTAAGGAGTTGGTTTTGCAGCGGTTGTCGAAGACAGTTGTGTTGATGGATGCTGTGGCTAAACTTAGTGATCCCCAGTGTGAGTTGTTACTTCTTCGTGCGTGTACTGAAATTTCTAAACTCTACTTTGTTATGCYTACTTGTCCGCCTCCTCTTTTGAAGCGGCCCAATTATCCTTTGATGTGGCTRTTCGGGCTTTTTTGGAGCGTATCGTGATTGTTTCGGGACCTAGGTTTGGTGATTGGCAATGGCYTCTTGCCACCTTGCCTTTTTCTTATGGAGGATTGGGTGTTTATTCAGCTGGTGATGTTCGACATATGTTTTTCTTGCATCCTATTTGCAGTCTTCTACTTTACAGGATTCGTTTCTTCGGCTTTCTGGTGTGGCTAGCCCGGGATCGGCCTTTGATGATGTTCTTGGACTTTTCAATAGGATTGTGGAGACCGACCTTATGCGTAGCCTTAGTGAGATCGCTATCCCCACACTCATGAAGAAYTCGACATACATATATTTCACAAGGTTACTACTGATGCGGTATCAACCTTCTCCTTATCTTCACGTCAGGTTGCCCTATAGAAATCTCAGCAGGGGGATCACTCCTCAGCTTGGTTGCGGACGATTCCGATCTCGGGATTAGGCCAAACCCTATGAACGGTAAGACTTATTGTTCGGTTATTTGCTATCGGTTGAGTATTCCGTTGTTCTCTGTTTCAYCGTCGTGTTCTGCTTGCTCTCGGATTTTCGATGGCGACATTTACGGGGATCATGTTGTGTCTTGTGCTGGATTGTGGGTATTAAATATCGACATAATGTCYTTCGTGATACCCTTTTGGATATTTGCTATCAGTCAGAGATTTCTACTTGCAAGGAGGTTAATGTTGGGATGACTAGTGAGAGCGATAGAGCTATTCGTCCTGCAGATATCTTGCTTTATTCATGGGMTGGCGGTCTAGATGTGTSTGTTGATCTGACTGGGTCTTCCGCTATGACGCAGTTTTGGYTTGTCTGACTTCGTTRCGGGTTGGGTCATAACGGTTACAACACAGCAAAAAGCGGGATAAGTATGCGGCGCGTTGTGAGGCTTTGGGCTATGATTTCTTTCCTTTTTCTTTCTCTTCTTTAGGGGAATTAGAGAAAATGGGCTATTTCGTTGTTGAAGCGGGTTCAGACGTCCTCCGGGGCTCAAAACATTGGGGCACGGGTAGCTGTCCACATATTTAGCAGGATTGGGTTCGCTATAGCTAGAAGAGTAGGGGCTCAAATTGTATCTCGGGTCCCCTCCAACTTCTAGTAGTTCACTTGATCTTTTTGGTGTTTGTAACGCTTAACACGTTTTGGTGTTTTATAAGAGAGTTGTTGCACTTCTGAAACGAATCTAGACATACTCTAGGGCTCAGGATATTGGGGCGCATGCAAGTGTTCACATCTTCAACAAGATCGGGTTCGCTATAACTAAAGGAGTGAGGGCCCAGATTGTATATCGCATATCGACTCCTCTCCAACTTCTTGTAGATCCTTTGATCTTTTTATTGCTAGTAACGCTTGACACTTTTCGGTGTTTATATTAATCATAAAAAAAAACTATTAAAAGTGATTTTATCTTAAAAAAAATACTTCCTCCATTTCAAATTAAACGCAACAAACCAAATTTCACGCATATCGAGGTTGAAATTTAATAATGTAAACAAGCAAATTATTCAAAATAATTTGAACACAATGAAAAATAAGATTATAACTTTATTGTGTTCAAATTATTTTGATTAATTTGCTCATTTATATTATTAAATCTCAACCTCGAAATGCATYAAATTTGATTTATTACGTTTAATTTGATACAAAGTAAGTAATATAAAAGGTGGTGGTTAACCATTTTTCCTAATTGAATCTTCCTCAATAGCCACCTTAAAAGAAATCTTGCTAAAGATTAACATAATCTAGTCAACACCATAGTAGCAAACACATTCATATAATGGTCAATTCCTTTTATACAGAGCATGAACTGGAAAGAACATGAATCATATTTTTGCAAAATCATAGCAAATCATGGCATCAGAGACGAAAATCYATAATTTMAGCAGGCCACAAATTCACCCACTTTGCTCAGCAGTTCAGTGTACACAGTTTACAGAAACCAGTGGCTCAGTCGACTAAGATTATCACATTATCAGGTCTCAAAAGTTAAAAACTGTCATACAAGGAAACACACTACGGAATCTGATTGAAGAATCAATCAGCATGCAATACTGTTTTTTTTTTCCTTCAACKCTTCCATATCAAAAGTAGACATAATAAAACTATGTACGAATTATAACGCCATTCAGGTCCTGTTGTTTTGAGCCTTTCCAACCAGGAAAGATGGGGTGTGCTAAACGAGTAGGTTCAGCTAAAAGTAGGTCCCTTCGGGAGGTTGAACAAGTTTCCGGTTGTGGGGTGCTGCCATTTCTTTCCTGAGCTGAGTCAGAATGTCCTCCATGGTGTAATCTCTCTGCCAATTTGCCAGCATTCCAAACTTCTTGGGCTCAACCTGCCAACCAAAAAACGTTTAACATCAAGATTGCATAAACAGAACACAGCATCCAGATAGATATGAACATGATTKTAATAGAAWAATTTCATCCCGTAGCAATACGCATAGCTGACACAACTACTAGCACATTTCTAGTTTTTAATCAAGGACAGCACATTGTTAAGATGCAATAATGAAAGAAAATTGGTTCCACAAATTGGTCATAGGCTTGCACGAGGTGCAAGTTCTATATTCTTAAAACAATTCATTGAAATTTATAGCTTGACCACAAATAGAACATTACACAAGTACTGTCATAGAAAGCTTAGTTTTCAATTATCTTCTCCCAAGCAAACTCAGCAGAAAACAGACAGGTGCGGTATAAAGTTATAAACATTCAGATCATAATCAGCGCTAAAAGCTAGTTTAGGAATGTTTACTCCTCATAAAGCAAGGAAATGGAATTAAATACAAAATTTACAAGGAAAGCCCATTCCAATATTTGATATTAATCTTTTAAAAAAAGTGTGAACACTTTCCTCATAAACATCCAATATCACTGTAGAGGTTGTACTGCGGTAATAAAGTTTATTGGGGGAAACACAAACTCAAATGAGGAATTTCATCATCGAATCACAACATAATCATAAAAAACACATGCAGATTCCAATTATATGAACCTCMGAAGAAAAAAAAGATTTTAAGAAATATAAAACTCATTCTTCAGTGGACAATTTCAACAAGATGTAAAAAGGAGAGATGATAAGAAATTTCCACATCAATCAGGCAAAGTCTAGAGAAATTACCACTCCGGTCTCAGGGTTCACACAAGTCATGTTAACTCGTGTGTGGAAGCGAACACTTGGAGGTTTCTCTGGATAATCTTTGTCACAGAAGAGCTTCAACTGATAAATGCGACCTTCATGTACACTCTGATACAAAACCAGTACAAACCTTCAAATAAACCACAAAAGAGAAAATAAAAGAAATATGAACCAAAAAGCAATGCTATTAGATATGTCCATTTATCAGAGGATATGGCTCATTGGTAATATCAGTGACTCACCTCGACCATATGAAACTGAGAGAAGGAAAGGACCAAATACACAAAGTAATTGTTTTGATACCATACCATTACAGAGAAATAAGATTCAAGCTCTTTAAAAAAGGAGACAAATAACTGAGTTTCTCGATTTTTTCCACAYTTCCACCAATTCACCAAAAACACTTTTTTTCTAAAAAATTTATAGACACCAAAGGACATCATGAACACCAATTACAATTAAGTTCCAATGGCATTAAATTCTATGCAAAAAAAACAATGAAGCATTTAAAAAAAATATTTACCATACCAAGAAAAAGAAATCCCAACTCTAAAACAAGTCAATAACATATTAACATTTAAGTTAACAAGCAGTTGCACAATCTGTCATACTGATCAAGATGAGTTGCACATAGTATACATATAAAACAAACAACATAAGACAAGTAAATACACAACTTACATTGTGAGGGCCAATAATAGTTCCCGTCCAAGAGCGCATGTAGATATCATCACTATCATCCATTCCATAGCTGACACTCCCATCTCCAATCCCTTTCTCACCGCGTTCAAGTTCCTCCAACAACCTAAAGTTTCTGGGAACTGTACAAACATAAAAACAATAGATTATCAAGATATGAAGACATTGCAACTTTATATCAAATATCAATTGCCCTGTCCTCAATGCAAATGACTCAACGAAACTTCAAAATTCCAAAAATATTAAGTACAGCAATGCCTGACTTGTATTCTGATAGTTATGACTCAATCTACTAGAATTTTTCTATCACAAACAACTTAATTCAATACAAGCCCTACAGATCATCAAATGAAAACGAAAAAGGACTTAAAATTTGACAATGCCCCCTTTCACAATAAGATTCACCGTCCATCTGCAATAGCACCCTACATCAAGAACTCGTTACCCACACCTAGTGAGGCTCCCTCCCACAAAAGAACCACTTTCTAGAGTTCTTCCACACTAACAACGCAAAAAGATGTGACAACAAAGAACATGCCAACTTGGGACACAAGCATCAAAATATTTATCAATTGTTGGGTCTTCACATGGACAAGACATCTACACCACTTCTCCAACAATTGGTACCTTTAATAATGCTAATTCCAAACAATCTGATTGATCTCCCATTCCTCACTAAAGGTCTTTTACTCTGGTGAAATCCAAATTTACACCAAAATCCAAACTACTACATATCACCTCGCAAAGTAATGATAGCCACATTTAAGTAACTAGAAAATGCAAGGACCTTTGTAATTTGCTCGATTTCACCCTCTTTCCAACAAAATTGCTCAATGTGGTGCTATTACCTCTATGACGAACTAACTTTTAAATCTCAACTCTACAACAAACATTGGAGCTTAACTACAATTACATCTTTTTCTCAGGAGTATAGAACATTCCCCAAAATAATAAGTAATTCAAGAGGCTTTAAGTACAGAGTAGAATAAATTAAATAAACAATAACATAACAGATTTTAAGGGGAAAATACTTTAAAATTCACAAAGTTCAAGAGTAGCGTCAATATAAAGCACCTTTAATTTCAAACAAAAACATAACAATAACAATGAAAATTAGATGTTACAGTGTCCAATAAATCATCCAAATCACCTATTCTTTCAAACTACAATCATCCATATTAAAGTCAACAAGATTCCGTATTTTAAACCCACTTTACAACTTGATTTAAACCTACAAATTTCGACAAACACACATCTTGGAAAAGGTTTAATTCAATACCAACATGAAATAACAGCTGAAATGCTGATAATTATCAAAAATATACCACAAATTAAGAAACCCTAGGTAAAATTCAAAATAGCAGAATCAATAATATGATTAAATTAGATCCTATTAGTTGAATTAACAAATAAAAAACCCTAATGAAAGATCAATCGATTATCCATAAATTGACACTCAAACACGGAAAACCTAACAAACAAAGAAGATTATCATATCACATATTAAAAGAAGAAGTAAGAAAATACACAAAATGAATTAAATTCCAGTAAATCAAAAGGTAAAAAGGGTGTAAAATGGGATTATACCAACAACGCTAGATCCTCCAGAACCAATCGTCATTTTGATGGAACAAAATCGAAAGAATATGAACGCAAACTTAGAGAGAGAAAGGGGGCTATAAATTGCAGAGGTTTTGGGGCAAAATAAGGGCAAGAAAGAGAGAGAAAGAAGAAGTGGGTGTTATAAAGCAAAAAATCACAAACTACGGTCACGACTCACGAGTTACGAGTAAGAATCTTGATTATTGAGTAGACCTTGTGTTTGTGTGGGTGGTAATTGGTAAACCATATGCCAATATGCCATAGTATGATTAGTATCTTGGTTGCCTGCGGAAACGGGTATGGACACGGACATGACTACATGAGAGAGACATGGACAATGTAAAGTGCTACTACCTCTGTAACGTAATACTTGCAACAATGGAATATTTTATCTCTCACAAATAATAGCCATTGTTGCAAGTATTACGTTACGGAGGGAGTAGTTCAAAAGTATCGTGTCAATTATATAAACCAATCGAACCCTTCCAAAGTTCCAACCATAACTCGACCACTTTAATAAATGGGTCATATCGTGTCACTCATGTATTTAAACGGGTCATATCGTGTCAGCRGATGTGCTTAAACGGGTCAATAATCAACCCAAATCTTTCAAAAAACGAATTGATTATGTATCGGGTTGGCATGTCTATTTTTTCAACATACCAATGTAAAAAAATTGGTAAAATTGTGTCATGTCTTGTCAACCAGAGAAGAGAAGAAATTCGGAGCCATAATCGATCGGCTTAGGTTTGAACCGATTGGTTCAAGCTGGTGAACGAACCGATTGGTTTGACTTGAATCGATCYGTTAGGAGGCTGGTTTGATCCGTTTATTATTTCTTTTATTTGGCTTATGTTCAAGACTATTATTGTAATCTACATAAGCTCGTCTATCTTAATTGAGAGGTTGTATATAAGGGAAGAAATCTTAACTTGTAAGGACACTTTAGATTATCATATTTTAGTTCAGCTTTCAATTACGTTTTCTCTCTAAAAGAACCCTAGTTGATAGTTTGCTTTGGAATTCTTCAATTGAATAAAATCTGATCATTCGTTCTCAAATCTTTACACGTTTTGGTATTCTTTTAATCTTTACTCTCTTCTATTATTGTTCTTAATTTGTTTATGTTTTTAATTATGTTTGCCCTAATTATTATTATGATTAATGATTACAATATGTGTAAGTATACGTAGTTTCCTTTCTAAAGCGATTGGAGATCTATAGCAATATGATTAGCTTTATTTAGGTTTGATTCAATTCTTGATTTGGCAATTTATCGAATTGATATTTGATTGTCTTCATGTTAATCAATTTCGTAGGGCCCGATTAATTGCTTAATTAGATTAGTCATGAGTCTCTAGATCTAATGATTGAGATTTCATACAAGATCTACYTCAATAGGTAGAACGAGACTATCCTAGGTCGAGAGATACGGTTAGGAGTAATTCGATGGTTCATTTGATTCGAGAGGAACTTTGACTTTATTTAATTGTGCCTTATTGTGAATTGTTGATGTCCAATTATTGTTAATTTGCTGTTATAGTGAATCATAGCCCTAGACTTAGTTTATTATAATCCAAGGCCCTTTATTAGTTTATATGTTTTAATTGATTAATAATTGATTGTTGCTTCCTTATGGATTCAACTCTATTATTGCTAGCTACATTAGTTAGTTTTACTAGGTTTTTTTTTACAGGTACACGATAATCATGTCAAGGTTGCCCCAAATACAATGTAAAACAAAGTGTGTTTTCGTTGTAAGGGTTATGGGACCTTGGGCATATACAATTCACATTCCTATCAAATGTAATAATTTCTCTGTCTGATCATCTGCAATTACTTGCGTATTAACATGAAAACTCATTAAAAAAGAGCAGACTCTACTTCCTCTTCACTCGCTAGCTCATGTCATTAAAGGGATTAGGGATTTAAGACTCACGACGTGTTCCATCAAGCCATTCCATATTGTCTCACACATCCAATGATGGTGAATTGTGTTAGCACGGTTTACACTGCTCTCCTTACATGTTACACCAAAACTTAAGAAAGATACGAGTTAAAGAAATAAATTTATTTTAGTCCGAGCTCCATTGAAGTTCAAACTTGTTCTTTGAATTTGATGTGTGAGCTATGACTAATTTGCGACAAAAAAAAATGGTTATACACTAAAGTTGCAGCCAACGAGCTTCATCCACACCTTATAACTTGGTTGCGCGTAATAGCGATCGTGCAATTCTAGTCACGAAACAAAGCATGGTTAGGTTTGAAATTGGTACATTCGAAGATCAATTGGTGTGATATTGTTCCCATGAATGCGTGTTCATTGCTTTTGGGACGTCCATGGCAATGGGATTGTGATTCTTCCACTTTGGCAAGTCTAATGTATAGACCATTGCACCATGGGATGACAGAGGTTGGACTTACCACATCACACCACCACAATATTTGCTACTACCAAAGAGGAAACAACTACCAAAATCCTAGACAAGGTTAAAGAGGGAGAAGTGGTTGGTACTATAGCAAGTAGTTCTAATTATATACAACAATATGAGCTTAAGAAGGCGTACAAGAGAGGTAAGAAGCAAGAAAGGAACGATCATCTCTTAGCTCTTCATCACAYGGCTCTATTTAGTGTTGGTGATTATGTGTGGCTTTCCATAGATACACAACAAACCTACAATGGTTCAAATAGGAACACCACTACTGTGGAAGAAGGTCAGTTTAAGATTGTTCATCGTGCTAATTTTGACACCTATCAAGTTTTACTCGGGCATGAAATTTGTGTTTCTTCAAAACTATTATTTAATTTCATGTTTCGAGCAAACTTGAGGACAAGGTTGGTTTTAAGAGGGGGAGTTTGATGCATATTCAATAACATCAGTATAATTTATTTAGTATTATTTTATTTTATTTTATTTTTGTTGAGTCGTCTATTAATTGCGAGGTTGAGATACGTCAGTTCAAAAGTTACGCGTGATTAATAGAATTAAGATCTTGTTTTATGAAGCTTATCTTTTGTTAGGTTGTTAGGATATTATTATTTTGATATTAGATTATATTAAGATAGGATTAATTTTTAGAAATTTATCTTTTATTTGTTTTATCTTTTCTTCATTGACAAATGAATTTTTACCTATAAATACTTTAAAAGCCAATGAATAAAATCAGTTTTGTGTTTTGAGTTAAACAAATAGTATTGCTTTGGTGGTGCATCGACTTCTCACAAGGTTGAGGCCTAGTGAAACCCCATGTAGTCGAGGCTATTAGGGTTTTTATTTAACAACTATTATTAATTATTCAATTAAATCTTCCACAATAAAATAATTAGAACCTCACCAGTATTTACCGATAATTTGTTAATAAATTATCCCACACAACTACATCAAAACCTTTACAGCTTCTAGCATAGGAGCATCGTTTCCAATGAGAAGTACGTCATCCACACACAAGACCAAAAAACTACTCTACTCTTACTAGCTTTATTTCTTATACTCACATGCTTCTTCTTTATTTATGAGAAAACAAAACTATTTGATAGCTTCATCAAATCGAAGATTTCAACTTTGAGATGTTTGCTTCGATCCATAAATAGACTTTTGAGGCTTCCATACCTTACTAGAATTTTCAGGATAGACAGTACAAAACATTATGGCACCAAGGTAAAATACTACTCCCTTAGTCCTATTAAATTTGCAACATTTGACTGAGCACACCCCGTCTTCTAAACTTATTTGTTCACATATTTTCAATTATAAATATATGATAAATAATTATATGAATTTAATATTAATATAATAATACTTCCTCTGTTCCACATGTTCTTATGCATTTATTGTTTGAGAAGAAAACTAGGTGATGTGGCACGTAAAGCCACGTGTCGTCTTAAAAGTGGTTACGAGAGTCCAACATGGCTCAAAAATCAATGCCACGTGTCAAGATTCAAGTGGCTCTTGATTCCGTATACGTCCAGCCTAAAACCGGACGTACTCCGTAAATTAAACTGCTTAAGCAAGCAAAACAGATAAATCMACGCTCAGGATGGTGAAAAGTGTCACACATCCAAGCCCTCAAGGTACAAGGCAAAAGCCTATAAATACCCCTTGAGAGGCCTCATAATTGACACAATTTTTTCATACATTTGAGAGCATTGAATMCATACTTAAGCAAGTATAGAACTTTATCTCTCTAACTTCTCTCTACATTAAATTGCATTTATTACTTTCCTCTTTCCTTTACTTACTTAGGCATCGGAGGGGAGATAATCCAAAAAGGATTATTCTCCTTCTTGCAGGTGCTAAGGAGCATCGAGGAACTTGAAGTGCTAAGCCAACGCCGAGTTCCAATCCAAGGTCAGCTCCCTCGAAGTAGCATTGACGGGAAGCCTCTACCCTTCTCTCAACCCTGCAGCAGAAGAAATCTTGTAGCTTACCAAGCAAGACTTGCTACAACATTTGYCGCCGTCTGTGGGGAGGCGATCAGAAATGGCTTCATGGGATGATCACACTAGACAAGGAAGGAACACTCCTTCATCTTCCGAGAAAGAAAGCAACCCAAACGGGGAGAACCACCCCGATCACTCTGTCTTCCATGCTGTGGAAGATTTGGGTACTTACGTGGGAATTGAGCTCTCCCTCCAAGACTTGGATGGACGATATGTTACACGTGATATGCTCAAGGATGAAATAGGCACGGAGGCTCTGTTAATGATCGTTTTCGGAGCAGTAAGACCTGAAGGCGCAACTCCAAGCCCTCAAAGAAGAGAATGCACGCTAAAAAGCCATGCGTGATGGAAAGCCCAAGGCCGGTGTTAGTGAAGACCCCTTGCCAAGACTCAGTCCATAGAATACAGCACTCCGTGTACCGAATTCTCCAAGACTACCAAGGTTCAGCACCCTACTCCCAGAGACAAGGGGAAGAATGTTTAGGACTCAGATTGTTTCCCATGAAAGGGAGAAAGAGCCAGGTTAGGAGATACCGCAACACTCCATAAGCCTTTCATTGCCCCAAGGACTCAATCAACGAGGGGTCTGTAGACACCTGAAAATCGTGTCTCCCCAAAATGGTTAATCCGTGATGAATATACCGCGTCTACGCGTTTGTTTCGACTCGGAAGATGCTTTGACTCACGAAAGTTGGAATCTTGAGGTCATACTCGGATTATTGAGCCAAAGGTCACATACGGCAAACATTGTTTTCTTTCGGTTTTCTCGATACTCAAAGGTTTTCGAGTTTCAAAACATACACAAAGCTGCGATTCTCGTGGTTTTTTGTTCCATCATGTGCGTCACATTTTTCTGAATCCGCCCAATATTTTTTTTAAATTATTTTTCTGATTTTTCTATGATATTCTAAGAATTTTGACAATGTTAAATACGCAGAATACGCTTAAAATACTGAATGATTTAGAAAAATACTCGAGGAAATACGTGGAACCTTCTAGACATCTAAACTCCTGCTTGGAGAGCAAGGGTGTCTAGGTTGCGTCGAATCAAAGAAATCACGAATGAAATCGCTGAGGAAATCAAATATTTCAGTTTTTGAAAATATCACGCAAACACCGAGCGTATATACGCAGGTGAGATGAGCGTATATACGCTCAAAAGGAGCGTTATACGCTCCTCAACCAGCGTATATAGCTCAGCCTATCGCCAAATTATGGAAAGCAGCGGCTATATACGCTCAGTATGAGCGTATATACGCTTTCTAATGAGCGTATATACGCTCATCCTGAGGTTATATACGCAGGGTTTTTGCCTGCATCGTTTGCCTCGTTGCCTTAAATACTTCCCTGCCGTTGTCAGTTCAGACCACGGACTGACGACTTGAATACGCACAATTCACGGCTCAGGAACCTTTCACAATTTCACCAAGACTCAAAAGTCACAAACACATCAAAACACTCTCAAAACACTCAAACACATTCGATTCAATTCAAATCATCATTCTCTTCGAATCAACAGCGAATAAGGGGTATAATCTGAGATTACTCACCAAAAACCTTTCTTTCACTCTTTTTCAATTTCTTTTGTCTCTTTTAATTTGGACTAACCATTTTTTTTGAGTTTTTAATTCAATTAAAGCAAAAATGTAGAAACTCACTTTTAATGTTTCATGTAAATACTGTAGTGGTTTGTTAATGATTTTCATTGTTTCCAATGGTTTTGCTTGGTTTTCATCTAATTATTATTATATTTTATGTTCAATTGCTAACCTCGTTTTGTTCGTCTCTATTAAGCAATTCAATCGAAAGGCGATTCCTGAGTTTTTATTCTAATAATTTATTGTTTGCATGATTAAGGTGAGAAGGGCGCCATACATATATTAGCCTTACTAACCATTGTTTTCAGTTGTCTCTTATGTATATATTCAATCACACTTGTATATATTGTATTAAATAGACCGGGAAACATTTAATCGTTTGTCACGATTAAAGTCAGAAATCATGGACGACCGGTTTTCTAAGCACCTTATTACATTGACTAACAATCAAGTGACCGCCTTATTCATTGTAGAGTTTGGTTTGTGGCATAATAGCAACCCATTCTAGTATCTAGGGCACTTTCAAAGTCATCAATAGGCTCTTTTGAATTCAACTGTTATGATTTATGGTGAACTACAATGAGACCGAGTAGCGAGGCCGCTACATTGCGGCGAATTGGGTTACAGATCTGATTCGTACCATGTCCCGAACCCACGATGGTTACTTGATTTGGGACGTTGGGGCCATTTAATTTGAGCACCAATGTTTCGGCGCCTGAATAACCTATATAGGCACAAGGTGGCGATCCCTCAATTTCGACGACACACCCAAAGCATTCATGCGATTACATGGCTCAACTCCATGGGACACTAAGCTGAGGTCAACGCCCTTGCCTAAGGCGGGGCGAGCCCTACAGGTCCGTGTCGCTTTTAACAAATGTGGTGTGGATGATGAGCTGTCTACCAAGAGTCGTGAGTCTGAGGATGTTGGCATATTGAAAGAAAAAGAGTCGACGTGAAGCTTCTTCGATGGATTGTCAGGGCTATCCAATCAGAGAAGGAAGAGCAAGCTGAGAGCCAGATTTAGGAGGAATCTTGAAAGGAAAGAAGGCTGAGAAGCTTAAGCAATGTGACTCATGATGATGAACACTCCTTGACAGGATCTAACTCCATTATGCACCGAATCCCTCTCATCGTTGCTCTTAGAAGTGCATGGACATACACATTTCATTTCACCAGCCATCATACAGAACGCCACAGGATAAAACCAGAGGGTTCGTTCCACCGAAGTTGGGGTTATCCACTGAGCGGTGCTAACCAGACATAGACTCGGGTCCCGTCCCAGAGGACGAATGGTGAGGTTGCAAGGACTTCCTCTCACCGCTTAAGAGTCTTTCTCTGGCTTCTATTTTGATTGGCAACTCAAATCTCAAAAAAGTTAAGTTCGCCTTCCATCGTGCCTATGATGGAACCACCGATCCAGACATTCCACTTGGCGACTGTATAAACATCTCATGCTGACCACACAAGCCTGATGATGCAACATGGTTGCAAAATTTTTCACGGTTACCCTCAAAGGTAGCCCAAAGGTGGTTTTAGCGACCTCCCAATAGGTTCCATTCATATTGTCAATGAACTAGCTGTCTTTTTACTCATTCATAAATTCATGGCGCATCCCAAAGATCAAAGCAGTTTACATTTGGGAGAATTAACAAACGACCCAATGAAAGTTTAAGAAGCTACGTCAAAATATGCTTCAACAATGAGACTCTTCAAATTCCTGATCTGCCAAGACCAAGTGATTCTAGTAATTTCTATCGAGGATGGTGAGGAACAGCCCTTCAAATCCAACATGGTAAGGCAAAGGGTATAAGATTTGAATGAAATGATGAGAAGCAGAAGCATGGATACATGCGTAAGAAGTTCTGCGCCGTTAAGAAGCCAAAGAGAAGGTAACTCTTCCCTCCTCCAAGCCTTAAAGTAATTCAGGTTGCATCGCAATGTTGGTTCACGACACAGAAGAGAGTCTGCACTTGGTAACATAGAGGAAGAGGGAACCTCTCAAAAAGGAGCAGCTAGAAGAAAGAAAGAAGTTCAACTACACCCCCTAGTAGAAATATACCAAGATCTTTTCCATGTGTACAAGGAAGTCAGGAAGGTATGTTGCACAGGAAATCCCCTATCATTCAGACCGAGTTGGATACTCGGATAGTCCAAATATTGTTAATTCACAAAGACGCTTGGTCATGTTGACTGGAGATTGCTTCACGCTACAAAGAAACCATGATCATTTAGCGCTCAAGGGAAAGGTAAGAAGCATCTCATCAAGCGGTTTCTAAAGAAACCCTATCTAGATGATGCCCCATATAGCGAACATTCTGACTCTTGAATAGTTCATAGATATCTGGAGGGTTGCAGCGGAAGACCCACCGTGGAGGGTCAGAAAGAGTATGCAAGCAAGGTTGCCTCAGGTATGGCTGTTGATAATGAAGTCAATGCTAAAGAAGTATTCCCAGATGTATCATCTGCAAGAAGGATCGTGGGGAGGTAAGCACCCCATTGATGATCCTCTCGTTGTAGAAATAAGTTGAGGATAAAGCGGGCGTCCGTCGAAATCCTCATTGATACAGAGTTCGTCGGATATCTTGCTTCGAATGTCTTCAAAAGCTAAGAGTTACAAACGATGATGATTAGTCCTGGTCATAATTCTATCATTGATTTGTTGGGGGTTGTCCAACCAGTGGGACTGTAACCCTACCTCCCGAATGGGAAAGGAAAGATTAGTGCCGACATATGAAGGTTAAGTTTTTGGTAGTCCAAAACATGTCAGATACAATGTTGTCCTTGCGTCCAACCTTGAACGCTTCCAAATCATGGTACACATCTCATGTTATTGAAGTTTGTTGTAATGATGGCAAGATAGGAAACTATATATGGGATCAGCAAGTTGCCAGAGAGTGTTTACCTTACCACTGTCCGCACCACTTGCTGGGCAAGGAGCCAGGGAGTTAGCGAGTCTCGGGAAGAGAGTTCAGAAAAAAACGGGAAAGCGGTGAAGTTCTAATGGTACTGGACTACACTAAGAAAGCCATGGCAATTCATGGGTTGTTTTGCCTCTATCTTTCTCGACCTGAACCAGGGGGGCCGACAGGAAGACTTGCATTAACCCTACTATTCAGAAAGACGGTGAAGGTTGGTGAAGTATGGGCGAAGAAGTTGAAAAAGGGCTCAAAGTTCTGCTAAAGCAGACTATAGGAGTTTTTGCCTTCTCTGTGGACACTGATGCCAGGGTTGGAGCTAAAGATCGGCCCAACATAGTCTAAATGTTGACCACAAATGAAGCCAATAAACAGAAAAAAAGAGAAACTTGGGCCGGTGCGTAGCAAAGTAGCCGATGAGAAGGTGAAGAAGCTTCTTGATGTGGGTTTTATTTGTCCAAGCAATATCCCGAAGGGGTCGCAAACGGGTGTTGTTCCCAAACCCAACGGAATGTGAGAATGTGTGTGGATTTCAATATCTTAACAAAAGCTTGCCTAAGGATAGTTTCTCACTCCCTACAGATCGATAAGTTGGTAGATCCCAGCGGGGCATGAAGCCATGAGCTTCGTTGATGCATTACTCGGGATCCATCAAATCCCTCTAAGGAGGAAAGACCGGACAAGACAGCCTTTGACACTGACAACGGGTTGATTTACAAGGTGATGCCATTTGGCCTAAGGAATGCCCCTGCAACCTTCCAAAGATGTGTAAACACCATCTTCGCTAAGCAACTTAGAAGGAACGTGGAAGCTTACATTGATGACATGATCATCAAAAGTAAGAAGAAGGAGGATCATGTCCGAGACCTAAGGGAGACCTTTGATACACACCGACACTTTGGTATGAAGCTAAATCCAAAGAAGTGTGTGTTTGYAGTTACGTCAGGAAAWTTTTTGGGTTTTTTGGTTAATGAACGAGGCATCGAGGCAAATCTGGATAAAGTCAGGCAATTCTCGACATGCAATCTCCAAGAAACGTTAAGGAAGTACAGAAGTTGACGAGGTGTTTGGCAACGTTAGGAAGATTTCTATCAAAATRAGGAGATAAATGCCAATACTTCTTCCGAGCCATCAAGAAGAGTGTTAAGTTTGAATGGAGTGAGGAAGCTGAAGCGGCTTTCCTAAAACTCAAAGATCATCTTCACTCTCTTCCATGTCTGGTAAGTCCCAAGGAGGGAGAGACATTGTATATGTATCTTTCAGTGTCTGAACATGCAGTCTCAGCGGTGTTGGTAGCGGAAAGAGAGGGCACCAGTTGCCGGTTTATTTTGTGAGCCATGTCTTGCAAGGAGCGGAAATGCGCTATTCTATAGCGGAGAAGTTTGGTTTGGCTCTTATGATGGCTAGTAAGAAGCTTCGTCCTTACTTTGCAGCTCACAAGATTGTGATCTACACTGACRAGCCGATCAAGCAACCCTTGACAAAGTTGGAATCATCAGGAAGGATGTTGAAATGGGATATTGCTTTGAATGGTTTCAATCTTGAGTTTGAACCTAGGAAAGCCATTAAAGGTCAGGCACTGGCGGACTTCATTGTAGAATTAACAATACCCCCACCGGTTGAAACATCAAGCGATGTTTGGACTCTATTTGTGGATGGATCTTCCACCCAAAATGGTTGTGGGGCTGAAATCTTTTTTAAGTCTCCCGAAGGAGATACGTTTGAGTATGCCATGAGATTTAAATTCCAGACATCAAACAACGAAGCAGAGTATGAAGCACTAGTGGCCGGAATTCGAATGTGTAAGGCAACTAGGGCACGAAAAATCGATGCCATGTCTGATTCTCAGTTGGTGGTTAGCCAAGTGAATGGGGAATACGAAGCTAGAGATGAGAACATGATGCGCTACTTGGAGATGGTAAAAAGAGAAARGYAGGGTTTAGACCAATTCCATCTGGTACAAGTATCCCAGTCTGAAAATAACCAAGCAGACGCCTTATCCAAGTTGGCAAGTTCCGCGACAGGGGATTCTCCAAGATCTGTCTTTTGGGAAGTGAAGGATCGAAGAAGTATAGATGAACGAGAGGAGATTCACTTCATTAACCACGGGAGCACCTGGATGGATGAAATCATTGAATATAAGCTAACTGGAGTGGGAAGTGAAGGCGAAATATGTGAAGGCTCGGGACTCTTGGTTTGTCTATTGGAATGAACACTTGTACAAGAAGTCTTTCGCTCATCCCCTTCTCAAATGCATCACACCTGAGAAAGGGGCAGAGGTCCTGGATGACATTCATCAAGGGCAATGCGGTTCTCATATTGGGGAACGGGCATTAGCCGAAAAGGCTCTCCGCATTGGGTATTACTTGCTGTCACTGAGAGGAGATGCCATGGAACTTGTCAAGAAATGCTCGAAGTGTCAAATTCATGGGAACCTTCATCAAAAACCAGCAAACCTCCTGTCTCCGGTGTTATCACCACTACCTTTCGCAAAGTGGGGGGTGGATATATTGGGACCCTTCCCCCAAGCTTTGGGGCAAAACAAATTTTTGATTGTAGCGGTGGATTATTTCACTAAATGGGTAGAAGCGTAACCAATGAGGAATATCAAGACTTCAGATGTGAAGGGCTTCCTTTGGAAAAATATCATCACTAGGTTTGGATCGCCACAATCCATAGTGTTTGATAACGGCCCACAATTTGTCTCCAATGTTCTCATAAACTGGTTATCAGATCAGGGCATAAGTGCACACTTTGCATCAGTAGCACATCCCCAAGCCAATGGGCAAGTGGAATCGTTCAA